>KN838682.1:19401-43694 GCA_000827195.1 Laccaria amethystina LaAM-08-1
CGCAGTGACAAGCAACAGCCTCCCCCCCACTGCCACCAGCCAAATCCATATGACCGCCAGTCTCCCTATGGCCCAGCGGCCCTAACAGACCCATTCAATCCACCGCCAGAATCATTACACCTCACTGCCCCCGCAGTCGAACATATACCCAGCTCCTACTTGTCCCCCGGTTGAGCCTCCGCGATTTCAGACCCCAGGCCCTCCTAGGGAATGTCACGGGCTACCCTGGGGTTTTCGAGAGTAACCCGTGCCCGTACCTGTCAAAACCCGTACCCGCGTCCACAGGCACGGGTTTTCGCAGGTACGGGTCGAGGGTTTACAAAAACCCACGGGTACCCCAACCCACACGGGTTTATGGCTCCAGACATGACCAATGAACCTCGCAAGAGCAGTGCAAGTGTCAATTGACACTGCCGTGCAGCCTTGCGAGGATCGGAAGGTCAGGGGAATGGTAACTGGGGTGCAGAGCATGCACCCCAGTGTGGGTGATTGCGGTGCATGTTCCATGTCGTTGGCGGGTCGTTCGTGGGCGGTCGTGCAAGGTTGTGTGATGGGAAGTCATTGTTCATGAGTGGTTGAGGTGGGCGCTCCTCGTCGTTCGTTGGTTTTGAGGGCGTGCAGTTGTCGTCGTGGAGGGCGGTCGTTGTTTGTGGGTGGTTGGAGTAAGTGGGCAGTTGTCGTCGTTCGTACCTGTTTTGTGCTGTTGTTCGTGGGCGCGAGGGATGGGGGCTCCTTGTTTTTCGTGTGCGGTCGTGCCCGTTTCTTGTCGTGGTGGGCAGTCATCGTTTGTGGGTGGTTGGAGTGAGCGCTCCTCGTCGCTGGTGGACTTTCGTGGGTTATGGGTGGTTTCGTTTGTGGGCGGCCAGGGTTTTGCCTTGATGGTGGGCGGTTCGTGCCGTTTGTGGGCGGTCGTGCCCGTTTTGTGTGGTGGGTGGTCGTGGTTCATGGTTCATGGGCTATTGGGGTGGACGACCCACGTCGTTAGTGGGTCGGCTGTGGTTGTTCGTGGGTGGTCGTACCCATTTCGTACCATGGTGGGCAGTGGTTGTGGGTGGGTGTGCCCCTCGTCGTTTGTGGGTTCTGACAGGGGGGAAGTTATCGTCGTTTGTGGGTGGTTGGTGCGAGTCACACGCGGTTTCAAAACCCACAAAAAACCCGGCAAAACCCGGGAACCCGTGTCACGGGTACGGGTTAGGCTGGGGTTACAAATACCCAACCCGAACCCGCACCCGCCACCACCCGCGATGCCAACCCGCACGGGTTTACAAACCCGTGACATTCCCTAGGCCCTCCTCCCCCTGTTATTGGCACACCGTCACCGTACCAGCGAACGGCATACGACCTTCAAGACAAGCATGACCACGAGGACACGGGCGATATACCATTGTTGAGGTGGGGTCCGTCTTTGCCAGGCGCTCGGCGGGTGGGTATGCCGGGAGGGTTCAATGACGCCCCTACACCTGATGATCGCTCTGAGAGCAATATTCGGTATGGGAGGGATACCCCAGCGTGTTCCACGGCGGTATAAGACGATCAAGAAAGTCGAGTGAGCACTCTCCCATCCACTCTTTTGTAGCCCTATCATATTCATTTGTTTTTTTTGTAGACTCATCCATGGGAATTTCGTGCTCGACAACGCCGTCCCCCCAAGCTCTTGGAGATGCGGCGAACCGGAACGGGCGCGAATTCACACACATGCGGTACTCCGCCGCCACCTGCGACCCCAAAGACGCCGGGGTCACCCTTTTCCAAGTGCACTACGACCCGCCTCGCCGGATGGAGCTTTTCATCGTGATGACGATGTACAACGAGGAAAAGGACCTGTTGTGTAGCTTTTGCGGATGCTGTTAAGGAGTATGAGGACAACTTGGAGACTGACGACAAGGAAACATGATGTATTCATAATGGCATTTAGTATTCTTTTATGTATACCCCTGAATAGACCTGCTTTTCGGCTTTCTGATTCTGATTCTACTGAGTTTTTGTCGAGCTACCTTGAACAATAGATATCACATAGAACTATGTACAACTACAGGAATTTGAATCTATCACACTACGCGATGCTACAAATGTATTTGTAGAGATATGTATTTGTCAGCGCCTCTACCACGAACTATATTTCAGGGGGCTCTCGATGGCGCTACCAACGCTATCACGTCTACATACCCCAATACTGTACCATTTCGACCAAGTGTTCACGATTTTGGGAAAATTTCACGCCGAAATGGCCGAAAAATTTTCTTTTGATTTAAGACGATTTTAAAAAAATACTTTTTTTTCGATGTGACGCGTGACGTGAACACTCGGTCGAAATAGTACAGTATCGCAAGTCCTTTTTTTCCTGATGTTCAACACCTCCACTTTCAAATGTCTTACCTGTGCTTAACTGAGGACTTCACTTATCTGCATGATAGTAATGCAGTATTTCAGATGCAGTCAACCCTGTTCACAGTGTGTCGCCATAATTCCTCCAGCCAGTGTTAATAAATGATGCTCCTGCAGGTATGCTGGTCGTTTTTGATCAAGGATGGCTCGACGTTCCAGAATATGTTCTCGCTAGATGTTGACGGCGACCGGGAATTCAAAGGAAGCGGCAAAGAAGTGCCTTTCGATGGCAGTTGCAATCAACGCCCCATCCATTTGCACATTTACTCAATCACCAGGAGGATGGGTCTTGGTTATCGTAAAGCTTGATACTGTCGTCGATACTCTCGGGCTTACCGGCCACGCTCCTGCTCATAGCCAGATTGCGGGTTGAATACACAGGTTATGGCGTAAAATTGGGCGCAAGCGTTTATTCGGCAGAAGTCCTTTAAATAGATTACACTTGCTTATTATCTGATAGGGCACGAAAGAGATGGCCTAGGTCGCGCTAGATTTTGAGCCCGCAATTCAAAGCTCGATAAGATGGTCGACGGCGATTTTTGGCTTCTTACATGCTTCTCACCCATATATTTTTTGGCATCAGGACAGACTTGGATATCGGAGTGCGCAAGGAACGATCTGTGGATCTCGCAGATGGGTAGCCGCAAGGTAAATAAGCATCCAATCCCCGCCCAGGCCTTTAAAATCGGGCAGGGCGTAAGCAGCGACGCAATAGACCGGATTTTTTATTAATGAGGGGCTCGCTGGAGGTGATGACGAGCATATTAGCGATCGTAGAAATAGTGGGCGGTCATTGTGCCTGGCATGCTACCTGCGCACATGACAAAGATCCTGAGCCTTCAGGAAATTCAGTTATAAAACCCAGGCCAGGCACCGGCTGATGACATTAGAAATTTCACAGCGTGAAGGTTGGGCAAGCGAATAGTGAGGTCGAGGCAGATGACGTGCTTCGGCATGCGACCTAAAATGAAGAGTCAGAACTCACGATCAATGAGACTGTGAGATTCTGCGAGAATAATCTCTTGGCGTATCACGTATATGTGAAAATGTTTTGAAGAGAAAGGGCTAGATCGCTCGATATATCTGTCCAGAATCCGAGTTTTCGATCGCCGTGTATCGAGAAAAATAGAGTCGAAAAATCTGGTCGATATGCCTGAGATGAGGCCCTATGTCGCAAGGCACACCCAACCTCCAGAAATCCATGGCGGAGGTAGAGATGACTTCACGTAACTGTCCCAAATTTGTTAGGAATGCGTGGCAGGGTGAGGTTACTGTAAAGCAATTGGGTTCGTCCTCAGAGGCGTCTAAAAACCTCCTTGACCAATCGGAATACGGTGCCAAGTGGGTAGGAGCACATTGAAGGTCTACACCTTTGGTTTCTCGCTTATGAGCTTTCCTAAAATTACTCCCCAATCAGATCGGTGATTATGTGTTGTGATTTGGTAGGGATTGGATCTAACTGGGCCAGGATCCAGGAATTTCGTTTCCCGCATACCCGAAAAAAGAGTGACGAGATTCGAGAAGCCAGGCCGATATGTCTCACGAGGGCGTCTTTGTCGCAAGGCACAGAAAACATCCATAACGAATGAAATGAGAGTCACCAGCTTGCAGCAGGTGCAGGGCCAGAGGCCTCCAATAGCCTCCTTGACCAATTGGAGCTAGCAAAGGTCTGGGTTGTCGGAGACCAAAGTAGACCATTCGTTTTCTGCTTCGTTGCCAATCGCAAAATTTCGCCAATCAGGTCGTCTGCAGGACATGGACCTATCAGCGGAGTTGGATCCATTTGCGACCGTACATTCAAAGAGGATTTCCTTTTGATTTTGATTGAGAAAAAGATATACAGATCGGTGAGAGCGGCGTCGCAGGATGTAGTCGTGATGGAGGAAGGACAAGTTCCAGAGCAGTCTCGCCGGCCGATCAGACATATAAAATCGCAGCGGCACGAAGAATTTGCCCCCCTTCCTACCGCACGGCGCAAACTTTGTACAAAACACTCTTCAACGTTAAAAAGGTAACCAGGCCTCTAAAATTTCCTCTCCCCCACCCGTTGAACGAGCTCCGCCGCCGCCGACAACCCCATGGCCCGAACCCGTGAACGATCTCCTTCCCCCGGTCCTGACGACTCGATAAACCTAATCAAAAGACTAAAAACATCACATACACCGCCCACGAACGGCCATAAGGATACACCACTTCATCCTTCTTCCCATGATGAGACGGGTCAACCGTCGCATTTTGCGAATGCAGTCTTTGATCACAATAATATCTCAAGATTACATTCAACCTACACCACCAATACGCCTTTCAAGTACAGCATCGTCGAAAAACTGTTCCAGGACGAGCTTTTAATCGGGGTGAAGGATGAATGTGTCGCTGAATTGAGTTTTACGGAAAAGGAGACGGATATCTACAAGGTACCCCACACATCGATTTGCAAGGACTGAAACAAAAACAAAAAAAACTTAGGTGAACCAAACGGGCGACCTTGCTTCTTTAAACTACCTCACCCCCGAACAAATATCACGGCTGCCCAACCTCCTTGCCCTCCGCGATGCCCTCTACTCTTCCAAGTTCCGCGACTTCCTTCGCTCCGTCACAGGGTGCGGGCCACTCTCTGGTAAGAAACAAGACATGTCCGTGAACTCTTACACGCGCGGCTGCCATCTCCTCAACCACGACGACGTAATCGGCACGCGGCGCGTGTCTTATATCCTCTACATGCCTCTTCCACGGTACCAATTATGGCAGAAGGACTGGGGAGGCGCGCTGGAGCTGTATCCCACCAAGATGGGTGAAGATGGGCAGCCAGAGCCGGAAGCGATACCTGTTAAGAGCATTCCCCCGAGTTGGAACCAGTTTATCTTTTTTGAGGTGCAGCCAGGGAAAAGCTTTCATTCCGTGGAAGAGGTGGTGGTCGGGGGTGAAGGCGAGGATGGGAGAGAGCGGTTGAGCATTAGTGGGTGGTTCCATGCTGCTCAGGAAGACGAGGAGGGATACGTCCCAGAAGCACCTGCGGAAACGAAGAGTTCACGCGAGCAGCTGGTGAGTACCACATTATTTTTTTGGGCAAGTACGTCATTTTTATGCATAGCTAGACCTCAACCTCCACGCTATTCAATACCTTTCCGAGTATCGACGCCGACACTCTGCCCGACACCAACACCCTCCCTGAAGCACACACCTCTTTCCTTTCTGAATTCATCAACCCCGTCTACCTCCAACCCCGAACAATGAAAGCCCTCGGCGAACGGTTCATCGAAGAATCATCCCTGGAACTGCACTCCTTCCTCTCCAACGCCCTCTCCGAATCACTGGACCACCGCCTCCGCGAACGAGACGCCAAGGACGGTCTCGGGCCCTCCCGCAGCCCACTCATCCCACCGCACGCAGCCGGTACAGACGGGGCATGGACCGCCCGCGGACCACCCCACAAATGGCGCTACTGCGTCCTGCAGCCGCGAGACGAAGCAGCCCCAAGAAACGTCGTCTTTCCGCGCGCGGCGACCGTGTCCCCCGACGAGCTCCTGCGCACTCTACAGGACGAGCTGTTCCCGAGCCCGGCGTTCCGCGCGTGGTTGGCTATTGTGCTCAAGTTAATGCCGTTGAGGTATTCTGTGGAAGCAAGGAGGTTTAGGCCGGGCTTGGATTATACGCTTGCGACGAGCGAGGAGAGAGAGGCGCGGTTGGATGTTGTGCTTGGACTTACGCCCACAGTCGTTGATGGGGAAGGGAGGGAGGGAAGGCCTGTTGCGAGGGGGTGGCAGGATGCGAAGTGGGGTGGTTGGGAGGTATGTTTTTATTTCATTTGATGTTGCGGTGCCAAGCGTAATTGAATTCTTTGCAGTGTTATATGGCTCCTCATAATGAAGAAGACGATCCTGCAGTGTACCGATCGAGCGTACAGAAAAAGCCTAAAATGAACGTGGAACCCGCACCCGAAGCTTCCTCGTCGACGGCTTTCTCTGTCTGCAAACCCGACGCAGACCAGGATATGAACGGTTACGAAAATGGACACGACGAAGTGGTCATCGACGAAAACGAGGCGGGTGAGGGCAGCGAGGAAGTGGTGAACAGCAGCGAGGAAGAGGAAGAAGAAGACGGCACCCTCCTAACCGTCCAACCGGGGTTTAACCGCCTCCTTCTGGTGCTGCGCGACGAACGCGTGATGCGGTTCGTGAAATACGTGTCGGCTGCCGCGCCTGGCTCGCGGTGGGATGTTTGTGGGGAGTATGAGGTTGGTATGATACAGGAGGAAGAAGGGGTAGGGGATGATGATTAGGGGAGGGGATGTTGGTGTTTTTTTGATACCCACCCACTCTATCTAAGTACTCGACGACGCTTTTTCAAGTTAGGTTTATGCAAAATGGGCTCTTTGGACTTTGGAAACTGAATGTCATTTTGATTCTTTACGACTCACAACCACTTGTTCGTGCATATCAGATAAGCTCGACAGTACGACGCCATCCACGAGATTCCGGAAGTTGACAGCCAAACTACCTAGACGACACGCAAGCCTGCTCATACAACTCAGGACGTGCCACATCCCGCTGAAACAATACCTGTACCGGTTCAAACGCGCTGAAACACCCCTCTGTGACGCATGTGAACAAGCAAATGAAACCGTCGAACACTACCTACAGGATTGCCCTGCATACGAGGAGCAACGAGCCAAATTCCGAACAGCAGTATACCGGGAGCTAGACTCGATTGCGAAAGCCCTGTCAGACCCAAAGATGCTTCCCCACCTCTTCGAATTCATTACAAGCACAAAACGATTCGAAGAACAATACGGCGACCTTAGTTACAAGCGCCCCAATGAATCCTAAAGACCCTCCATGCCGATAGAAACGAAGACGACCCCAGACCAAGCCTCCACCCAGACTATGGACCCTCCCCTCTACCCTCCCCCTCACCACTCCCCCTTTTTTCCCGCTGTTTCTTCCTTCTCCTTCCTTTTTCCCTCCTTTTTCCTTTTCTTTGTTTTTCATATTTATTTTCTCCATATCATAAACACATATATTCGTGCCATACTACAACCGCCTTACAGTACTATACCACCTCATAAACTACACTAACGGCCACCGCCGCCATATTACCCCGCGCGTCGCTTCTGCAGACCCACCCTTTCGGAATAGTCGCCCCCCGCGTATTGGACAGATTAGCACGTAGACAGTTAACGTATGTATGTTCCGGCATAGGGCTTCGCCCCAATGGAACTAAATGGATTTTTTTTTAAAAAAAAAAAAAAATATCAGAGAAGCCTATTCATCACGATATCGGCCTTGGACAAAGTGAATGTACTCGGCTTCCTTGCAACAAGAACATCGCACCATTATGTAGGCAAGCCATCTGGCCATCCTGTAATCGGATGACTCGCTGATTGATCAATGAGTTATCAGATCGCCTACACCAACCACCTTCTCGCATTCATAAAAGCACATCCAAAATGCAATCGCAACATAAAAATTTACTGCATGTAAGGGAGTACACTTGATATACAAGTCAAAGAAAAAAGAAAAGACAAAAGACGGGGGTGGCGCGCCCGAATTGAACGTGTTCGTTCGTTCGGTCGGTCGGTCGATTCGAGGGTGAAGAAGGGAGGGTGTGAGGATGTATGTACATGACTGAATGACGGTACAGATTCAAAATGGCTGGCTGGTCGGCTTGGACCGACGGGTGCAATGCGACTGCGACTGCGGGGATGAGGATGAGTGAGGCGGGTGATGCAAGTAAAATAATCGTGGGTAGTAAAACATGCAAACGAAACGGATTTGGAAGAATGGTGTAAAAAAGGAAGGAGGGGCAAGCGGCACACAGTGAGGTGAGATGAGATGGACGGGCTGTCCGTCATCAATAAGCGGGGCAAGAGAATGTTTCATGCCTTCCCCCTCTCTACATCTTCCCCATCCCGATAATCGTAGGCCGGCAACAAGCCCTCATCCGGTTTGATATCCAAGCGTATCGTCCCCGTGAGGGTATCCGCGCTGCTTGACCTGGACTGGCGTCTATGATGATGGTGGTGATGGGAACGGGAGGAGTGGTGATGATGTCTCGGCCTCTCGCTTCCCTGCCCGTCCTCTGGCTGTTGTTGAACCCATGCCTCCATTGCCTGCATTTGCATATCTTTAGGGAGGGAGTTCAGCGGGACAGGTGCGTAGACGACTTCTGACGAGGGTTCTTGTGTTTCGTGGCGTTGTGGGAGGAGGAAGATGCGTTGAGATGTACTTGTTGGTAGTGAGCCGGCGGAACAACTTATGCTGCGGGAAGAGGTTCTGGTGTGGTGATGACGTGTGAGCTGGGAGTAGAAATTTGATACTGCTAGTAGGAAGTGCAGCTGGAAGGACAAAACGAAAGAGTTAGTGGAAGAAAGGGTAAGAGCGTGTGTGGCGTACTCGGATGACCATGACGATGAACGAAACAGCAAGAGCGGCAAGGACGGCGCGTTCTATCCACCGTTCACAATTTTCGAGAGTGAGCCCCATCTCAAGCATATCGCGCATGAGCTCGGGGTGGTGCGAGAATTCCTCACAGACGCCGGCACGTGCGGTGCTGTTGAAAGCACCATACGTCGCTAGCGCAGCTGAGAAGGCACAAAACGAAAAGTCTGCGATAGAATAGTCGCGGTAGAACCGGACATATGACGGTATACTCTGCGTTGATGGAGTTTTGTTAATTACTGTGGTAAAAGAAGAAAGATGGGGAAGGACCTTGAGGATTCCGAGCAGACCGAGGATGCATACGGTTGCTGCGGAGGTGAAGTAGATGAAGAGGAGTGCCCAGAGGATCTTGACACCATCTAATCGCCAATTACCGCCTGAGGACTCCCACTCGGACTCTGGTTCCCATTTGAGTGACCGCCATGCGATGAGAACGTGGATGGTTATCGCGAGGTTGGTGACCGCGCCAAAGGAGGTTATGGCGAGTGAAGCAGACCTGTTGTACCGACGCCACATTGTGGTAATGGGATGGGAGTGAGGAGAAAGGAAGGGAAAGGGAGGAAGAAGAAAAAGGAGTGGGAGACGGGTAAGACAAGAGGCAAGCGGAGAAAGAGCAGACATAACATACCTTGCTGGGTTAAATCGTATCATATCCGAGATGACTGAGTACTACGAGTGCCGGCTTATTCAAGCAAGAGAGAGGAAAACCGAGGATATAAAGAGTGGATGGCTAAATGGTAAAGTGCGAACAAGGGCGGACAATAAAACGAGTCTCAAGTCTCAACGAGATGCGTCAGCGTACATTAGAAACTAATCCCACGATCTCTGTGCCGCTCTCCCTCCGCTTTGCCGACTTTGCCGTGCCAAGCCTCGATACACACTCCTATTTTTATCACCCCAGCCCTGTCAGCACAGACGTGCACTCGACACGATGCACACAAGAATGGACAGGGTGATTACACAGTGATCCGAATACATGGATGCACGAGACACAATTATCGAATGTTTTTATCGAGGAGATAAAAATCTCCCCATGACGTACTTGTTCAGCCGATGTCATAATCAACGTCGGTTCCAAACATTCCCACCGCGTGACCTCCTTCTCCGTCTAACCCGACTTCAATTCCATTCCACCACCCAGAAAATATGTCACAATACGTCGACAGACGCGCAGCCGCAAAATCATACCGCCCAACAGCCGGTGTATGTCTCCCTCTCCCTCATTCACCACTTCACCATTCCTGTCTAATATTTTTTTTAAAAAAGGCAATGTCCCCAGGCCTCCAACGCGCACGCGCTCCCTACCGCGTCAAAAACGCCCTCCTAGGCCTCACTCTCGGCGCATTCGCAGTCGGCATATGGGCATATTCAATAAGCGCAGTGAAGCAGGACGTGTTTGACGATATCGACGATGAAGCCAAGGCTCTGAGAGAAGCAGGTGTGGGTGCCAATAAAACGGGTGCTGCTGCAGTCGCTGGTACGACGGGGTCGACGACTGTTGGGTTGGCGTCAACTTCAACAACAACGCAGGGGTTAGTGGAGGATAGAACGAAAGACCTTGTCAAATTGGGGGGTGATGCTGGTGTGCTGGAAAGGACTGAGTCGGCGAGAGGCTTGTTACAGCTTCTAGACCAACGATTTCCATGGCTTCTCGATCCGCAACGCAAGACCTTTGTATGGGGTGCTCCGCCTGTGGATAACGTCGGGAAGATGCGCGACACCTCATCCTCGTCGTCACCATCATCATCGCACAAAGTATGAATCACATCTAGGCCTAAATCTAATTATCTCAACTCAGTGCAAACTACGATGGGTATATAAAATTGCTCGTCTTGGGTATATACCATGTACGCCTCTAAACCTTGTCCACCATGGCCAATACAAACTATATATGCCAACCTAGCCAAGCCCCCAAATCCCCGCCTTCCTAACACCCTCCACAAGCGCATCCACATTCCCAAGCATAGTACCCAACAACTCTTTCTTCTCTTCCGTCGTCCTCCTCTCATCCTTATCCTTCCTCGGCGGTACGGGTGCGGGTGCGGGAGCCGCTGCTGATCCTGATCCTGATCTATTCTTCTCCCGAGTTGCCCCATCCCACTTCCCCTTCTCCAACGCACCCTCAGATCTCACCAACGAACCAAGCTTCGACAAGCTCCTCGAGCCCACCACGTCCCCGCTCTTCAAAACCAAGACATCCCCGCTACTCGAGCCAACCATCCCCCGGCTCCCAATCAATCCACCAACACTCTTACTCTTCGGCGTATGCGTATACCTCGCCCCACCCCCACCAGACACCTGTCCCTGTGGTTTCTTCGGGCTAAGCGGAACATAATCCACCTCCTTCCTCAACATCATCATTGACCGCGGCTGGAGTGGCTGTAAAGGGATCCTCTGTACAGGAGGAAGTGGTGGTGGCGGCGACTTGGGCGGGGTACGTGGATTTTCGGTTGTGGGTTTCGCGTCGGTTGAAGGTGTGCACTGCGATTGTGATTGTGACTGTGATTGTTTCACGGGAGAGATGGACGTTCTTCCTCTCGTAACCTTTTCAGGCGACGAAGACACGGATGAAGCGTTCGTAGATGAAGAAGCGTTGGATGAAGTTGAGGAAAACGACTTCATCGAGCTATCTGATGTCGAGCGCGAGGAAGAGCCGGAGGACGAGAAAGAATATGTGGAGGAACCGTAACGCGACATTGGTATATGGGGGGTGGCTGATAGATATGGTTTGGGTGGACGGATGGGTGTTGCTGGGGCAGTGGGTGGGAGAGTCGGAGTTGGGGAGGTTGGTGTAGTGGTGCTTGAAGATGATGGAGAAGAGTCGGGTTCTGGAGTGGGTGTCTCGTCGAGCAGGTAGAAGTACAAGAACTCGAGGCATTTCATCCTTTTCACTTCATAAGTCTTGACTTGATAAAAAGCAGAAGTAGATTTACCGGACTTCACGAGGTGTCCCAGCCCGTTTCAGGATCTTAACGACAGCCTGTGGGCCGCCGGCACCCTCGAATGCTCGAAGCGCGGTTGAAGAGTCGACTAGAACACACAGGAGGGTGTCTAGAACGGCGGATGTCAGATGTGGAGGTGGGGGTGCTGTAGACTTGTTATTGACTGCATCAGAAGAAGCTGATGGAGGTGGTGTTGGATAATGGCGAGATGCGAGGAGGAGATCAAGCAGGATCTGTTGATGCCACCATAAATAAGTATGACAAGATGGAGCGAAGACAGAGAGACTACCTCTTGTCCGTATTTCCGACCTAGGAACTCTTTACTCGCAGGATGATTAAGCGCGACGCCTTGTATCAAGGACAAAGAAAGCGACAGCTGAGAACCTATTACACCAGCTTCAGCTTCCTGAATATCTGTTCAGTGTATCATATAACGTCCCAGTCTCAAATCAAACACGAATGAACTAACCATCCATGGTCCCATTATTGATCAACACGTCCAATCGTGCAGTCGCCAATCCGATCCATGCGAGAACACGCAGAGGCACTAACATCCCAAAATTCATTGTTAAAAAAACACAGAGAGGAAAGTAAAAGAAGCACCGTTACACTCAAACGTATACTGCAGCGCAAAGAAAGCGTCCTTCTCATCCGAATTATCATCATCGATGCACGCCATGGCGATATTGCGCTCTAAAGCCTGTAAAGCCCTGGATTTCGCGCCAGCCGACGAACGAGGCGAAGAAAGCTGCGGGCCAGGTCCATGTCAGCCTCGTGTTCTGCCCAACTCCTCAACGCGGGACACGCACGTCGTCTAAAGCATCCTGGATGCTGAGCCTTTTCGCCATAAGCGATGACTCGAAAGCCATAATGCTCAAATTTTAAAAGAGTGGTAGTAGCGGTGAGCTGCGTGAAGGCGAGGCTGGGGAGCAAGGGTTGTTGTTGAAAGTTGTGGGTGCCTATTTACAGCAGGGGGAATTGCTTCCGCTCGTTGAATTTGCTTAACTTTTCGGGAGTGATCTCGTGATCCGCGCTCGAGAAGCAAGGGCTTTTTTTTCTTTCCAGATTTCTATAAATTTGCTGTGTCGCGTCGACCCGTTCGCTTCACAAAAGACAAGGAGAGATTGGATATTGTTCTGTCAAACTGCACCCTGGATAGGCCGACTCTATCCGCGTTTTTGCCGCAGAGGGCGAGTGGCTCTGGGTTACATGTAAATACTCTCTGATGGTAAGCTTACGCCTTGTTCTCTGAGCGCAGTACGGCCGACGACCATATGACGTGGGTTGGACCCACAACGGTTGACTCACCAACACATCATATTCAGGTATCAGGCCTCTTCAACAATTTCATTCAGGCAAACGATTTCATGCGCACCCCCCCCCCTTTGCGCTGGTAGTAAATGAAGAGGTGCAATTTGCTCAATGCCGTCGCGTATCCTTTGACCCCATATTTCCAGGCGGCGCTGGTCTCGATCGGGACCGCAGCTGCACTCCCTTCATTCGAAAACGGTAACACCAAAGTCCTCTCGGCCCACCCCTCCTGAATGCAGATACACATGCAGCTTAGCCCCTCTGGTGGCGTCCCAGCCGCTTGCCATCGAGGTGATACGGTGGTCGGTGCCTACGTGCCTCTATCCCCATCTTGGCTATACGTCTTGTCCACCGATTCACATGACCAGGCTTTCGGTAACATGGCGGAGAACGGTCGCAAATTGGCCTAGCTTTTGACCTTGACATTTCTCGGACGACCTCCCAAGAGTCCCCTCCTTTGTCTATGTGCACTTACACCTAATAGCTGGTTGGCGTGAAGCCGCTCCTGAACGCCATTCAAACACTCGACCCCTAAATCCTTACATCAAGGCACTGCAGCAAATTGAAGTAAAATCGCTGCTTCGACGCAAGGCACTGCCAACTCCGTGCGCCACGAGATTTGGGGAATAGGCATCTTTAGCTTTGCACAGCCGACGGCTTCGGTCAATAGTCTTTGTTACGGTAGAAAGGCCACCACCCTCCCCGTTCTAATAGGGCCGCATGCTCGCCAGAGGGGAACTCGTAAACGAAATAATATCCGCATTCAAAGGGCGAACGACAAGGAGACCGCAAAATCCTGAGGGTCGAATTCATTGCACGAAAATGATCTGGAGCCCCTCAAATGAATACATCATTTCCGTCGCTCGTACTAAGAGAGAAAGCAATATTTTATTTACAGGCCGGTATATTGTTCAAAAATCAAACTCAAAGAAGGTAGAACGAGGGGAGTATGGGTAATACGGAGCAAGAACAATATGGGAAATATGGGGGCAAGGAATGTGTGCATGAACAGGGAAAGTAAGGGAGCAAGATCAAGGTGGTGACGAATATATAGGGACTCTTGTATCTACCATCCTGGAGGACCTCCAGGAGGGCCAGCTTCCGCCTCTGCCATCCTCTTCCAATGGGGAGATGCATTTTCCTCTGCCCTCCCCCAGTCACGACCGTCAGGGCCTGCGCGTTTCACTTCAAGGATTGCATTGTCAAGGCCATCGCGCCGCCAATCACTCCCACGACCAGCGACGTCGCGCGTTACCTGGAAGATAATAAATTAACTGCCATCAACGACTTGAGAGCGATATTCAATACGCACTTCAACTTCTCGACTAATTTCGATTCCACGGTTGTTCAACTGCTCGGCAGGAATCTGGGGAGACAGTCAATTATGCCGTCATCTGATCTGTGGAAGAATGGACGTACGGGTGAGGCATACACAGTAGTAAGGAGTGTGAGGGCAACGTATGCGACGAGACTTTGGAAAAGCATGGTGTAGAAGATGCAAGCGATGAAGAATGACTAGTGAGGGTCTCAAGCGGATGAGCGCCATTATATACTGACGAAGACAACTACATCAACTCCACCTCATCCGGGATTCGGCGTGCCTGGAAGCAAGAAGCATATGGGTCTTTCCCCTTTCGCTCAGAAGAAGCTCAAAGTTACGGATGGAATTGGCGGCTGTGATGAACCCATGCGTAATTTTTCGTATGTCGTCCACTCACTTTGCATTATAAGACACCGCTATCAGAAGCCCCGTGAGCCTCGTTTCCCCTCATTACTCGCGATCCGTTTGCAGCCCATCCGAGGAAAATTTGATGATCTGCAGGAGTTTGGCATGCCGACTGATAAACTGATGCGTACCACTGTCAACGCCGGGTCTTTCAACTGCGTTAGGCCAGGATTTTTCAGCCAGTCAACGGCGTCGGAATGACCGATTCCATTATAGAATGGCATCGCGGAGAATGGCGGAACTCGTTCTAGATCTTGACCCGGACCACGACTACTTTAATTTTCGAGTAGGTGAGTCGGTGGGATTTTATTGCCCGAGTTACGTAAAGGGTTGGTTGGGACAATTTGGGAGTGCAATTTCCAATTTTCAGATGACTTGAAGCCGGATTTTAAATTGGACAACTCGGATATTTTTGGATGGCGCGTTTTTGAATTGGGCTCGAATTGCTGTTGTAGGAGTTGGTTTTCTCTGGCGTCCACAACCGTTGATTTACCCATTCCGTCGTCGTCCATGATGGGTTGGACATGATGCATGAAGTATGACGGGATGAACGCACTGAACTGCTGTCACGCTTGAAGTTGGACGCGCATGTCACATAAATCACGTGAACAAAACGGTCACCCCTGACTAAGACGTCGTTGCCGATTCTCGTTCCGAAGATGATGACGCCTTTAAAGCACCCTGATTAACCCGATAAAACAAACGCGTTTTGGAGAGGAACGATGGCCCCGATTAAGACGGTACGTTTTGAATTTCAACTCTAGTGGTTTGGTCTCGACTGACCACCCCTCGTACTAGCAATGGTCTCGTCTCATACGTTTCGTAGCCGCAGAGACCTCGAGGGTGCATCTCGGCCAACCCGTAGACCCTCATCTTGATGGTATAAGTTCCTTTATACTGTACCTGTGACGCTTTACGCCCATACTCGACGCAGTTGGACTTGCAGCTTACAACAACTCTGACCCTATCAAAGCGTACGAGATCGTGGGGTCGGCGCTAGATCCTGCTGCGCAGGTTACCGACTCTGTCCTAACAGTCAAGACTCTTCTCGCACCGTTAGCGAACGAGGAGATCAAAATCGTCCGATGCTTGGGGCTCAACTACTCTGACCATGCAGTGGGCACCTTCACTCGGCTTAACAGCCTTGGACTGATGATTTCAATAGGCAGAAGCTAACATGGCCAAGCCTGCGTATGCCTGAGCCCTCGTCATTTAGCATATCTCTGAAAACCAATCCAGCTTTCCAATTCTTTTCTACAAACCTGTAACATCTCTTATTGGTCCCCTTGGAACGGTGATCATCCCTCAAGTTGCTCAACCACCAGAAGAACACCTTCCAGATTACGAGGTTGAGCTCGCCATTGTTATCGGCAGAGTAGCCAAGAATGTCTCAGAGGCTGACGCGCTGGATTATGTCCTGGGATACACTGGAGCCAACGACGTGCGAAGGGTCGTATTTGCAGCTAGCCATTGAACTCAACGCTCTGAAATAAACAGGTCTCTTTTCGAAAGCATCAAATGGCAATATCACAATGGTGTTTTTCCAAAAGCTTTGGTGCCTACCCTATTGCTGCGAGGTTATTCGTTTCTAACTATTGCCGCAATAGACAACACAAATCCTCTAGGACCATGCATCGTCTCTAACAACCTCATCCCGGACCCACAAACTATTCTCCTCAAAACTTACGTCAACGGAAATATGATGCAAAACGGGACCACCGCGTTCGTCTTTTCGGCCCAGTACCCCTTTGAAGAATTTGACTGAGAGCCTCTGTTTCATGCAGAGAGCAAATCTTTAACGTCCGGCAAACAGTCTCATTCCTCTCACAAGGAACTACTCTTGAACCTGGGAGCATAATCATCACTGGCACACCCAAGGGAGTCGGTTTTGTCAGGAAGCCTCCGGTTTTCTTGAAACATGGGGACGAAATGGTTGTTTGGTTGGGAAATGGGATTGGGTCGCTCTTCAACGATGTGGAGGAGGAGAAATCGGCTGCGGGCCAGCCAAAGTTGTAAGTGGGCCTCTCAGCGGGAGGTGTTGGTGAGCATAGATATCCCATGCAAGAGAACCATCGGGGTGGAAAGCGACAGAAGTGGATTTTACATGTAATAAGTATCTACAGATGAGAGCTAAAAATACAACAAGCGTACAGTTCACAAACCACCAAACACAATCAGCTTGGTGTTCATGTACTCCTCAATTCCATGGCCACCCTCCCTCCCAAGACCACTCTCCTTGATGCCCCCGAATGGAATTACAGCCTGACTCAGAAGTCCCGTGTTCGCGCCCACCATGCCAACCTCAAGCCTCTCTGCAACACGCCATACCCGCCCAACATCTCGTGAAAAAAAATACCCCGCAAGACCGACGTCAGTATTATTCGCGAGCCTGATGACTTCGTCCTCTGTCTCAAACTTGATGAGAGCAGCAAGAGGACCAAAGGTCTCTTCTTTGTTGATGAGTGCGTCCGACGGGACATCACTGAGGACTGTAGGGATGAAAAAGGAGGTGTTCGGGATTGACTTCCCGCCGACGAGAACTTGAGCGCCCTTGGAGACAGCATCTGAGACGTGTCTGTCGACTTTCTCGACGGCGCGGTTGTGGATGAGCGGTCCGTGAGTTCTGAGCGGGATCTATTGTCAGAAAAATCAGCTGGGAAAGACGTAGCTCACATTCCCTCCTCGAGGCCATTTCCAACTTTAAACGAAGCTACCCTGGCGGCAAGGCGGGACGCAAATTCGGCATATACGGCAGATTGGACAAATATTCTGTTGGCACAGACACATGTCTGACCGCTTCCTCTAAATTTGCAGAGAATCGCAGCTTTCCGAGTTACATGAATAGCCAGCAAACATAATGAAATGAACATTGGAATTACCTTCAACAGCTTCATCAACATTAGCATCGTCGAACACAATAAACGGTGCATTGCCTCCTGCTTCTATAGAAACCCTTATATGACCGTGTAAGAGCCCTTTCAAAATACCAAAACGAGAAATGTCGGCGCTTACTTCTTCAGCGTAGAAGACGCCATGCCATAGAGTAACTTCGCAACGGGGGTCGAGCCGGTGAAGGTGACTTTCTTAACAATCTTGTTTTCACACATCTCCTTCCCAACCTCGACGACATTTTTTTGGGTCGTAACAATGTTAATGACACCAGATGGGATGCCGGCCCGGATGCTTAGCTGTTTCAGGGTTGAGTAGCCTCAAGGACAAATCCAAAGTGCACAAGCTATTTACCTCGGCAAGGGCTAGGCAAGAGAACGGCGTCTCGTGTGGCGGTTTGATAACTGCGGTGCACCCAGCTGCAAGAGCGGCGCCGAGCTTGCGCGTGATCATGGCAGACGGGAAATTCCAGGGAGTCAAGATCGAACTGACAGCACCGATTATTCAACCACAAATGAGGAGGTTCATGGGGGCTTACACGACACCTTGATACCAGCAGTGTGGATGAAATGACTCAAAGGGAACAAAAAGACATACCTATCGGTTGCTTAATGACAACGTTTCGAGTGTTCGGCAGAGGAGAAGGGATGTGTTCTGGAAATAGATCAAATGAGATTAGCCCTTTTAGGTTACGAATGATTGTCATCGCAAACCTCCATATGTCCTGACAGCTTCCTCGGCTGTGAAGTTTAATGAGTTGGCAGTCTGAGAACCAAGTTCTTGTGCGCTGACCAAACCACTGCCAGCAGCCAGGAACAGAAGCCAATTGTCAAAAAGCTAGGGAAATGAGCATCCTGACTGACCTCCAGAAAGGAAGCACTATAAGCATTTTCGCCCTCGTCCATGTGAGCTTATGAAAAAGGTGCCATGCAGCTCTATAACTCTACCTTTCCTTCCACGAGAGGCTTCCCGTTTTCTAATGTCTACAACAGTTGTTATTCCACAGGACATGACGTCAGCATGGAAAACGAACTATGAGTCGGCCCAGGTCATCGTGGTGCTCCTGCATAAGAGCATGGAATTTGAGGAGTACGTCGTGTCGATGCTATGAACGACGTGCAGCAGGGTCGGGTTCAATGCGTACATGCCGTTGACAGCCATGGACCGACCTTTGCGGTGGTCTTGCTCCACGTTTTAAATGCCTTGGCTGCGGCGTCGATAGCCTCTTTTGTTTCAGATAGGCCCATATCAGGGATCGTTCCAAGTTCTTCATCGGTAGCGGGGTCTGACAGCGAGAGTGAGAGGGTCGTCTTGCAACACGAGGTGATGATGCGAGAAACGCGCACTCGTAACAACAATCTTGTCGCCGGACTTTGCATCCAACCATTTCCCATCGATAAACGCCTGAAATTTAATCAAACTTGGATCTTTGAGACCGAACTGGGAAGATGGGGGTGGGGTGAGCAGATTGCAGAGTTAAGAGTGTACAAACCACAGAAGCTTGAGTGCTGGTCATCCTGTATGATTTGGGTGCCCTCCTAGAGAAGTTGGGGTTCCTATGGAGACCCGAAGGGAGTCGAACGAGTGCAAGGAGGCGCATCCCGTTCAAGGTTACCGGGATGGCGGCAGTTGTGCGTCGAGAACGTTCAGTTGCTATTTTGGGTCAACGAAGTTTGATCGGAAGTTGCGTTCAACCTATCTTTTTGTCACTCAGCAATTTTGGAAAATCAACGAGAGTGCCATCAAAAATGAAGGGGTGACTTTCATCTCACCACCACGTTGTTTATTCTTTGCGCACCTCAACGTCAAACTGTACCGAGGAACGACGCAGTGGCAACTTGAATGACAATAGAAAGATAAATCAATGGTTAACTGCCTGGAATTACGGATGTCCTTCAATCTTTGCATAATAAGTCTTGAATACATGGAGATTATGCCCACTTTTCAGTGGTTCAACAAATTTACGAGGTGAGTCATTTTCTTCACCTGCAGTGCGCAAGATACTTACGGTGGCTATTACTGAGACTCGGACGACCAGTAGCTTGGTGCCCCAGCGCCAATCTTAATCCCGAAACACATATCCCATCCATCACCAGCCCTCGCCCACACACAGGCTTCGTTGCCTTCTGTCCGCGGGCTTTTTTTCGAACAGTGCGCGTTTTCTGCCGATTTGTATGAAGCGCAGCTTTATAGGCTCCTCGGATGGAACCCTCGCGGCTGGACAAGCTAAAAGGACCAAATCAAGCCAAGCTTGTGCGTCGTGTCGGCGCCATAAAACTCGATGCGAGCTCTTGGGAGATATATCTCCACAAGCCCATATCAAATGCCACAGATGTCAAGTTCTTGGTATTGAATGTTCCTTCGAAACTTCAGACAGCATACATATCATTCCACAGACGCCTCAAGCTTCATCGACAACGCTTTCCAGTGAGGATGGTTTTCAGCTCTTATTGCGGTCCCTGACGCTCCCCATTGCTCCATCGACGTTTAGAAGGCCCTCCGACCTTCAACGCTGGACTGACTACCTTCGATACCTCTTTCAAATTCAAGGTTGAAGACCTGATCCCATCTCCAAATTCAGTCTGGCGCATTATGAACATGCCTTCAGAAATTAATTGGATTGCAACGCCAATCCTAGCTATCCAAGAATTATTGAAACTAGCCCCAGACGCACGAGAAAACCCCATTCACGTAGCTGGACACGAGAGGCTGGACACTATTTTGCTGCCAGATCAGATCTCATCCCTCCTGGAAATGTATGCATCCCCGCCCCGCTTTCCATCCTAATTTAATCCAATTTTTATTTTCTTAAGCTTCAAAACGCGTTACGAACCTTGGCTTAATGCCCCAATAGGTCTTACAGCACAGTCGACGCCCACGCCCATGCTCGACATAATTCGTTGCCAAGTGGCCTCTAGAGATCTTGACCCGACAATGCGTGCCGTAATTACTCCTCGCCTACAAAGGCTCACGGAGAAAATAGAACTGGAGGAGCTGTTCAACCTACCTCCTTCAACTGAACAAATTGAGGCTCTTCTAATCATGTCCCTCTGGGCCCCCATTTGTGATTCGGTCACGAAGAAGGGCCACGACCCTCACAAATTTATCTCAGCAGCCATCAACATCGGGGTAACCTTGGGCCTACCCCAGGCGTCTGCTCTGGAGAAAAGTATTGCGAAAAGATTTCCACATTCAAGGACGATGGATCTACAAATCGAGGAAAACAAATTCAAAACACGTTTGGTGAGCACTCTGGCTTAATTTCGCTGTGTCGAAGAAGTCCAATCCCGACTTGCTATGCAGTGGCTATTGATGTTCACCCTTGAATCCTTGTTAGTGTCCGCCAAGTTCGATTGGCCAGATGTACCCTGACTGCGTGACGTACAGAATCTTTATAGGAACAAGTAAACCCCGTGTGTCGCGGCGTTCTGATGCGGATTACATTTCAATCAATGTCCCGGCGTATAGCGGCCTTCTGGCTGCAAGAGAAATGCGACTTGGGCTTATAGCCAAGCTGATCGATACCACAGAAAAAGGATGTAGCTTGAGTCTTGCAGGTCAAGACGATATCGAAACTTTCCACTCTGAAGCGGCCGATATTTTGACGAAGTTCGACATTCTCAAACGTTTCATAGCGCCCAATCCTGGTCAGTCCCATCATTGTAAATTCGTCAACATCAAAAGATAACACTCTTGGCCGTGATTTAATCGATTAACCGGAACTCACAGTCATATCCCCGTTTGAAACATTCCAGTTCCACATCCTTCTCGTTCAATGTCACGGCTGTCGGCTCCTCGTCTTGCATAACGCCCTCCAAGAGATACGCAGAGTATTCCATAAATCTGAAACGGAACACCAGCCCAAAAATTTAGCCGTTACGTTGACCAGAGATGCGTTGGCCTGTGCTCAGGCTGTGTTGACGGACACGCTCGCATGGCGCGACCAGGACCAACTCGTGACAGTCCCAGACTACATATTCTGGATGATATCGTTCGCCGCAGCATGGCTCGTTACCTTCAATTTCTTGGTATACCAAACCAACCCATCGCACGTTGACGCTGCTTGCGATGGGCTACTGAAAATGACTATCACGCGTTTGTCTAGAATATCGCGTTCGCCTGGCCACACTCCAGCGAAGTGCGCCCATCTAATTTCCATGCTTTATGGCTCGTTGGATAGGTTGATTCGGGAGGTTGACAGGATGGCTTCGCCTGCTGGTGAAAATCGGGAAATTCAATCTGGAGATATGGCAGGCTCAAGTTCGCAGCCAACGAATCAGTACATCAGCGTGCCGAGTATGACAAGTACGCCGCTCGGACGTGCGTCCTCCCGACCATGGAACGATCAAGCAAATACTGCGGTTCCAGGAAATACGAATCAAGATCAAGTCGACGAGACGTTGGGACAAGTAGCCTTTCTGGGTACGGAATTTTGGTCGTCGTTTATGGACAATCTACCGTCGTCTCATCCCTGAGTATCGCTGTAGCACAAAGTTTTTGTCGTTTCGCGGAAGATACCCCGTCATTTCTTGCCTGAGGGTCGCAACGTTGTCCCGTCCCTAGTTTCCGTGGCCGGTCCACAAGCTTCGTCTAGATTGGTATTTATGTTCCCTATTCAACTACGTGCCGGTTGAACGTTGAACGCGATTTCGTTGTACAGATCAACATATATACGCGTTCCATTTTATTCACCTTCCGAAATATAAATATTCAGCGTTTTTTTCCTCTTCCTGTGTTTTTCCTCGTTTCGAAGGTGTCAAGAAAGCCTCCACCCTCCAAAGCATTTCGAGCTGCTTGATTGATATGTTTGAACCTGTCCGGTCCAAGATGAGTGCCACCAAAGTAGCGAGTGACAACGACGAGTACGTTGTTCACCTCCTGTCAGTGACGAGATATGGATGAGTGAGGAACAGGGTCACCAGGTAGGTGGGTACAGACTAAAATTTGGAGGAGGTGAGCCAGGCGGCCTCCAGCTGCAGTCTCTCCGTCATCGTCATTATCTTTGATTTGAGTTAGGAGGTCCGATCGGAGCTTGGTTTTGAAAGGTCACCTTGATGAAGGACGCTTCCAACCTGACATCGCCATGCATTGATGATAGGATGAGCAGCGCGAGATATTCGACGCTCAGACATTAAATGAGCAAGAACGACGGGTACCTTGAACGTGCCAAGTTAGATAACATATTTTGATGATAAGGATTGATCTTCACGTACGTCAGATGGTTGGGATATTCGACAGGCACGTCCAATGAATGTGCTCTTTCGGTCCGTGATAGGTTCAGCAACATATATCTGAATTCCGGCGGGAATCTCAGTAGGTGGACTTAGATTATCGCTTTTACGTTCGGCGCCTCTTTCGTCGTTCGCGCCCAAGCTTGTGTCCGTCAATGAGCTTGAGCTGGAATCGACATCAATATAACCATTCTCCTTGGCATCGACCCGCACGAGCTCTCCCGCCTTCTCTGTGCTGAGTCGTTCTTCATACCACGCTGTACAGCGCTCCAAAACGTTCTGCAGCCCATCGAATACACAAAGCGAGTCTTCCGACCACTCGATCCCGTTAATGGATATGTATGTTCGTAGAATAGATCCAAACAGATTTGAATCCGCGCCGAAGGGCCCTATGTACCGAGATAATAGTTGTAGTTGTGGTGAAGAGGATGCAGGGTAGGTCGAAGGTAACGATACCAGGATTGTCAGGGATACATCCTCATGGGGTGAAGGAAGACTTGACTTTATTACCGTGTAGCTCTCAATGTGGTAAATAAGAGCTCACCTTAAGACAACCTCATATCGCACTACTGCCTCCTGGTTATTTTGAGATTGTTCAATTCGCGTTGGTGGTTGCCATAGTCGAATTGCGGTGTTTCCGTAAATTGACTGCAGGACTAAAAAAATATCGTGTGAGTAGAGTACGAGATGAAATAGATTATGTACCTTCAATCTCTGAGGCAACAGATTCCTTTCCTGGCTGTTCTGAAAGGTGTACAATGAATTCTTGGAGTTCTTTGGTATAATCACTGTCATCATTGGGAGGAGGCATGGTCATATCATCGGGAGTCCGACGTGTGCGTAATTGCACCCCTCCATCAAACAAAACCCGAGGGTAACCGCAAGGGGTATGCAAGAAATTTGTCAAGTATATGACCTTGGTTTATTCGTTTAAGGGACCTCAGACCCTCCCCCCCTCCCCCTACTTCCAAATAAGGAAATGATGACATAATTAATATTTCTAAATAAGGCAATGATGACATAATTTAAGAAACAGGCCACCATTCCAATAATCTAATCACCTCATTGGCAATGCTTATGCCCTGCATTTCTCCTACATTTGTCATAAAGAACCAACCACCTGCTAGTCTCAACACCAACTGTTATATATATATACACTATTGGGGTGTAATTATATACCTATTACCTAATCACACATTCCAAAACAGAATTTCCACATTTTTTCGGACAAAAAAAGTTCAACATTGTGGGTGTAAGTGGCTGAATGGACCCACATTCTTCACCATCTGTCAATCAATGATAATGTTGAGCAAAAAAATGCTCTGTAAGGAGATTTTTTAGTTGATGGTGGCTATTTGTCGTCTGATTGGCC
>KN838682.1:45652-87063 GCA_000827195.1 Laccaria amethystina LaAM-08-1
AAGCTCCCCAACCTCAACCCCTCCCCGGACACGTCACGTGATTTACTACGTAGAACTTCGAACACCATCTTTTTAGCAGTATCTGAGTATGTCTCCCTCAGACCATGATATGACAAGTTGGCAAGATATTACCTGTAGTTAACTAAGTTATAAATGTAATTTAGCCTGAAAGTAATTTCTTTTTTCTCACATATTCAACAAGTTACCGTTAAAGGCATTATATTCTCATTTGAGAAATGTATATATATGTTGTTCTGGTTCAGGTGGTTGAGCACTTGATCGTGGGAACTGTAGCTCTGTGAGGTGCATTGTTCAAACACGAGTTGTTGCACTATTTTTGGTATTTTTTTAAATTTAAATCCATACATAATTTGGATCGTGTTGAAACATGGTGCGTTCCGACAGTAATTTTTTCGATGCTAAGTGGGCTTTTTTACAGCAAGTCTGCTGCCATTATGTAAGTCCCAAGCCAAATCAGGATAATGGTGGAATCTTAGCGCCAAAAGATACATATGCAACTTAATATCTAAAGAATTCATATTCTGATCTCCGGTCTTTCTGACATTGCATAATCCGTTTAAAATAAGCTCGTTACCCATTCCCATTATAGAAAACTTCAGTAATTTGCTTCATTTATTAAGGACATATCAACAAACTTAATTATAATTTTCATGCTTCTAACAAAATAGCCTGTATTCTTTTTTTAATATTCCTTCAACATATGTACATACTCCAAAGACACAGAAAATGTGCGAAGTTGAACGTTGATTGTTTTGATCTTGGAGGATAAGATTTGATAAGGTCACATGATGTGTCCGGGGAGGGGTTGAGGTTGGGGAGCTGGGAGCAAAGATTGACCCCGATGATATTTCCTTGGGACGAATCTACCAATAAAAGCAAAGGGTTAGTTCGCATTCTTTTTCAGTGGCGTGCTCACTTGCTAAAATTTTAAAGATACCTGTTTATTGACTTTCCTACTGAAATTGAAGCATTCTCCGCACTTGAAAACAATGCAAGGGTATCATTTCGATGCCAAACACACTTTCGCTATCGACCTCTTCAGCGACATTGAGCGAATGGTTAACTGGAGCGATCTTTATGTAGATCCCCGCTGGAGGAATACATTCTGAGTTGATTTTGAGGGTTGGTTTTCTTTTTCGTTTCAGAGTTTGTACTGACGTTCTACACAGAAACATTTGCGATCTTGGCTTTTGGATCCCAACAGCCGGGACCAGTTTGTGACCTATCAGAGAGATCAAGTGCTCATTCACTGGCATGGAAGACCAGGCCAGGTTGGTGTTGCTCCGATTGTCGAACAGAAACCATAGATTGCTTACATAGAGACATAGGATAACGTCAAGTGGACATATATGTTAGAGCAATTTGCACACCCCTTCGTCATGCTGTTTAAATTCTCTCCATGCGAGCAGGAGTTACGTGGTCGCATACCCCAATCACGGTTCCTGAAGGCGCTCCACAAGGTGCTATCTACTTTCGCATTCATTCTCCAAATACAGGATCTGATGCTCTTGTCCTTGTCATCCGCAGGGCCTCAATATTTCTCACCCGCTGACGAAGGCAGTCACAATGGGGTGTGGGAGAACGCAACGGGTAACCTTCTCCAGACCTTTCCTACCATCAAAAGAGAGTATGGAGGGCTTGCAGAAAAACCAGAAATGCATTGTCCTTCATCGAAATGGAGTCCCGATGACAAATATGTCGCGAGGGTTTCCCTGGTCAGCAGATTAGCGAGTACGAGCTCCCAGGCATGGGCCTGGAAGCAAAGAAAAGCATCAAGGTTGAAGTTGTTGTCGACTTTGAATGGAGACCGTTCGGCGACGTGGATGGGGAGGCCCCAAAGAGCAACGTCGGCGACACAGAAAACGTTCTCGTCTACTGGACACCGGAAATTGCGAATCAACCTGCTCGCATAACTTTAACGAACTTCCCTAGTCGTACCATTAATTGTCAGAAAAACTTGTTCACTAGCCATCTGTATATTATATGTCCCGGATGATATCATGGCTCAGTCATCGGGAAAGTCCGAGCTAGACTCTTGTTGAGAACTACATGAACAACTCACTCACATGTCCTCATACTACTCATAGCCACTGAGGCTGACTATGCCTCTTGCTGCACCCTCTGTACGCGTTGTTGTTCGCCTACCTTTTCAAAGGCCTGAGAACCCACCCAATGATCCTCCCCCAGTTGGTTTCAAACTGTTTATCGTCGACGCGCAAACTAACTCTCAACTTTAGATAGAATGGACGCAGGAGAAGGCAGATATGTTATGGAAAGTAATAGAACGGTCGCGTTCAAGTGATAGTGGAGGAGCTGACTGTACGTACGTCTTGTCAATGCAACTCTGATTCCGGTCTTGATGGCGTTTAGGGAAAGGTCTGGCAGCTCATCTGGAGGTACCTCTCCCGTACCTACTCTATCGAGTAAATGCAAGATTCCAAGAGGAAATCCGTGGCTTGAAAGATATTCAAGGCACCCTGGGCCCAACTACGAGTCAAGCTGCCATGAAGGTCACGGAAGAGTCACCTATTGGTGAGAGGTCGGCTGGACGTGGCTCATTGACATCATCATCCAAAGTTATAGCGCCTCTTGGTGTCCGAGCGCGGTTAAACTCATTAAACTCATTGGGAAACTCACCACAATCCAAGAAAGCTTTATCCTCATCTACTTTGACTCTCCGTACTCCAATCAAGCAACACTTTCCAAGACGTCCCAAAACGCCATCTTCTGAAGGAGGTTCTGACTCGGAAGATGATAATGCTCTGAAAGAAGAGGAAGCCGAGCGGACAGCAGAGGAGCAGGAGGCGCTGAACCGTAAACTGGAAGAACTACAGCGAATGATGACAAACGACGCCTTGGGTCTGGTTGCTCGACCCAGAGCAAAGAGCAAAGACGGGGGGCGTGGTGCGCTGTCGCCGAGATCGGTAGGGAGCAGTTACAGGCCGGATACGTTGTCCAGTCGGAGTGCGAGCCAGAGCGTGTCGAGTGCTGGGTCCCCGCATGGTTCAATACCAGATATACCATCACCCTCCACAGGTGAATCGCAGTCTCATTCTCCCATCAGCAGACATCTCTCCCCGACCAAGTCTTCCAGCCTGCCTACGCTTTCTTCTCAGAGCGCTGTCGGTCATTCGCATCCAAGGCGGTTTGGTCCGTTGGTTGACCGAAGCAGTGACTATGGAAGCAGTCATGATGACTCCGAGGCTTCCAGTTTTAGCGATCTCAGTGGTTAGTCTTGTTCGCCCTTCCACTCAGTATCAAACTGACTCTGCGGTTATGTCTAGATGCAAGTCTGTCGGCATCGGCATTGGAGAGCGCGCTTTTGTCAAACATCAGGGGGAATGGATCTCGCCTGTAAGTGGTAAATTAACATACAGAGCTCACGCTGATTATCACTCTAGATCTCAACCTACACGGAGCCGAATGATTAGTGGTCGCAGTAGTGGCATTCCTCATTAGAAATGACGCGTCCTAGGCTGACGCGTCTCTGTTCTGGTGTATTCTGTAGCATTGTAGTACATATCACAGCCAAGTCAATCAGCTATAAATGCGACACCTTGGTCCGCAACGTATCTTTCTCTCTATTTCCGCGAACACAAAGAAACCAACACACCCCTTTGTGACTTCGCTGCCCTGCCTTGCTCTGTTTACTTTCAAGCCATTCTGCCCGCACCACAACCAGCATGAAGCTCACCTTCATGACCGACCTCGGACAAACTTTTGTCGTCGAGATCGATCCGGAAATGGAGCTCGAGAATGTTATGGCATTGCTAGAGGCCGAGGTGCGGGATCAAAATTATCTCACTTCTCCCGCTCTCAGAACTGATCTTTCTTCCTTCCAGTCCTCCATCCCCATCGCGGAACAAAGTATCTCGTACGAGGATAGAGAGCTTGGGAACCCCAAAGCCACTATTAGGCAATTGGGTGTCGAGGGCGAGGATGCTACGCTTTTATTAAGGAGACGGGTGGCAAACATCGCGGGGAGGTGCGTTTGCCTTCTACGTCCTGCTTCTGGACTACATTCGATCTGCATCGCTCAGGCCCATGGAGCAGGATACGGAGATGATGCGGCTGCAGATCCTTGGAGACCCAGAGCTCATGCGTCAGCTTCAGGAGGTACGTCCCTCGAGCACCCTTCCATGTTCATCCCACTCCATCTCATTATTGAAATAGACCCACCCAGAAATGGCTGCCGCAGTGCAGTCAGATCCACTGCGCTTTGTCGAACTATTAAGACACACGAGGGAGAGGCAGTACAGCGCTGAAATGGAGCAACAACGCGAGATCGAACGACTTAATGCCGATCCATTCGACATTGAGGCGCAGCGGAAGATCGAGGAGACCATTCGGCAACATGCTGTTATGGAGAACATGAACCATGCATTGGAATATTCCCCTGAGGCGTTTGGGAAAGTGAACATGCTTTAGTGAGTTTCTCTGGTTTGTTCCTTGCGTTGGGGATCTTGGCTGATGAGGATGGCGCGCCAAAGTATACCTGTAGAAGTGAATTCCCATCCCGTAAAAGCTTTCGTTGACAGTGGTGCTCAATCCACAATAAGTCTGTATTCTTCCTCGCCATCATCATCATTAGGAACTAATATCGCTTTCAGTGAGCCCCGAATGCGCTGAAGCCTGCGGGTGAGTATTTTCTTCCATGTTGATATCTAATTCTGATGTTTGCTGTAGAATCATGCGACTCGTTGATACACGATTTTCCGGTATTGCGCGAGGAGTTGGTACAGCCAACATTTTAGGGAGGGTGCACAGTGCACCGCTGAAACTGTCTGATTTATTCCTTCCATGTTCGTTTACCATCATGGAGGTGTGTATCTTTGCCTTCCTTCCTGTAAAGGACGCCAAGGAGCTGAAACTACTTTCTCAGGGACGCGAGGTAGACCTCCTTTTTGGGCTCGACATGTTAAAGGCCCACCAAGCCTGCATCGACCTCGAGAAAAATGTTCTCCGAATCCAAGGACGCGAGGTCCGCTTTCTCTCTGAGCACGAACTCCCCGACAAGGCGCGGGATCCCGAACCCGAGCCAGGCGACGCTGGTCCATCCTCGTCTACACCTTCAGGGAACAACACAAACGGTCCAGCGTTTCCTGGCAGTGGGCAGGCACTCGGTACACGGCCGTCTACCTCGATAAATCCAGTCAGACGCCCTCCCACCTCTGCCCGCCCGTCGCAAAGTAGGCTTCCTGAGAAAGACATTGCGGCGTTGATGGCTTTTGGCGTGACAAGAGAGGTGGCTATAAGTTCCTTGGAGGCTGCAGGAGGCAATGTGGAGGTTGCTGCGTCCTTCCTGTTCTGAGTGTTTGAACTCTTTTCTTTTGGGTCATGGGGCGAAAGCACACTCAAATTGTAACATCAATTGTACAGTGACGGATATACACGGATTGCTGGTGAAAAATACAATGGTAGAGGCGAATAAAGAATGGACACTAAATAAGGCTGACTCTTGTCCGCACCAACCCTCCTCGCCAGTTATGCATGCCAGCGGAACGACGATGAGCCCAATCACCCTGCATTCTAGAAAAGGCGTCCTGGATATGTTCTGGGCGTAACGCGGTCCTCGCTTCTGGCGGAGGCAAGAAGAGGGTATTCACGGGAAGGGTATACTCTGCTTCGTCATCTGGCGACTCTTCTCTCCTGCGCTTCTCGGCGGAGCCACCAACGCCTCCGTTTGCCTTTCGTTTACCCTGTGAAGGTGAGGTATAATCGTCACGAAGGACTGATTCCTCTAGTGATTTCTTGACTGTAAGCCCAGCGAGAGTGAGGGATCGGACCATCTCAAAGGCCAGAAATCCGACGATGTCAACTGTGTCGTCGTTGGGTTTCAGGTCAAGCTGAGGTGGCAGATTGAGGAAATCCCTGAAGCGCTTCGCTAGAAATATATCTCAATAATTAAATGTAGAGCAAAGTTTCGGGGACCAACCTTTTCGGTAAGTGAACGAAGCTTGGCGACAATCAGAGTAATGGTGGTATTCCTCTCGCGTCATTTGTCGAGTGGCATCATCAGCTTCCTGTTGATCAATGCTGCATCAGTCATAATCGAACATATGAGTTTGTTGTTCCACCTTTAATCGTTGTATGGAAGCTTCGTGCGCCTCAATATCATCTTCATCTTCCTCGTCATCTGACTGATGTCCACTTTGTCGCAACACTTCTGAATAAATAGTTGTAATCTCCCAAGGCAGCTTGATTGTGATCTTCTGCGCCTTTGCTGTCAGTTTGTCTGAGGATAGAGGGTTAATATCCAGAGAGATATGATAGAAACGTTGCTTCTCACCGTCTGGGCCGTCGTCCAGAGTTTCTACTTCCACACCACCACCGCCGTCCCCTCCTGAATCTTTCGCGTGTTTTCGAACATCCTTCCATGATAGGTAGGTTCGTAGTCGATTAACCTTTCCTCTATCATGCCGAATGAGGAATATAAGGTCTTCTGCAGACAGATATCGTGCCCCGCGTTTCACAGCTAACGCGCGTGCCTGTAAAATCTAACATTCGTGTCATTCAAAAGCTCGTCCCGCTGTAAGTGTAGGCGGAGGTTCTTACCAGTTCGATAAGCTGGCTTCGGACAATATCTTCCACCAAATTTACAGTCTCCGGGTTAGGATCTTGTACTTCACCGAAGACGAACATCTAGCAGAAACGTTCAGCCAGCTGGCATGCAAACCACGATGAGAAAGACGAGCCATCTGTGATATTTCTGTAGTATATTTGTATGGCTGGGTGACAGTCCCCGCCTCTCCGGTGGCCTTCTTGGCTCCCGACATTTGCTATTAGAGTTCGATGGACTCCTTAGTGCTCAAAGACTGTACGGTTGTCGGAGGTTACTAGTTTGAAATATAAATGTCACGACGCCGTTCGAGACGTTCGCAAATCCTGAGGTGTAGTACAGCGCCTAAGAAAATTCTTTCCAAAATCCTGGTTCTTGCGAATGTTGAAGGCGTAGGTGTGGGAGTTCCGGGGTGCTTGGACAATGCGGAAGTAATATTTAGGCTACACGTGATGCTCAATTTATAAATATTAGTCACGTTACCCGTCCTTCTCAGTAAAAAGCGAAGTCAGAAGTTGGTCAAAAGAAAGTCATGAATACGAGGTTGTATGACTAAATGTCGTTTTTTTTAAGCGTTTCTGACTACGCTCGTAGTACAATAGTCACACACTAATCTCACACTGCAAATCATATATTACACCAGTCATGTACTAGTCATATAATAGTCATTGATTGCTTGGGCTCAATTTGGGTCAGGAAATCAACTGAATAAAATTAGATTTGACTACTTTAAAGAATACATGTAGTTGGCCTATAGCCTAAGAAGTATAGTATGAGGGGACTAGCACATGGGAGGAGACTGTCCGTCGAGGCAGGGAGGAGGCCATTCACTGGGAGAAGGGGGAGACTGTTCGTCGAGGGAAAGACATTCGTCGAGGGAGGCCGTTCGTCGAGGGAAGTACGAGAACAGTTCATTGAGGAAGGAGGCCGTTCATCGGGAAGCCCATCGGCCAAGGGAAGGACGAGACAGTTTGTTGAGGGAGGCAGGAGGCCGTTCGTCAAAGGAAGCATGAGACCATTCGTCAAGAGAGAGAAGAGCCGTCCGTTGAGGGAGGGAGGAGGCCGTTCGCCAAGGGAGGAAGCCATCCATCGAGAGAGGGAGGAGGCCGTCCGTCGAGAGAGGGAGGAGGCCGTCCATCGAGAGAGGGAGGAGGCCGTCCATCGAGAGAGGGGGGAGGCGATCCATCGAGAGAGGCAGGAGGCGATCCGTCGCAAATCCGTGGAGAGAGGCAGGCCGCAGGAGGCCATTCGTTGAGAGAGAGGGGAGGCCGTTCGTTGAGGAGACCGTTCAGCGTTAGTCAAGGAAAACAGGAAGCCGTTTATCGAGGAAGGAGGCCGTTCGTCGACTCTTCGATGTGGTGGGAGGAAGAACAATGAATTTCCACGTTAGGAAATTCAAAATTCGACATGATGTCGGAGTTTGAACGGACTTGAACAAACTGCAGCTCATGACTTGACGTTGTTCACACGCCTGTGGGCACACACAACTGTAGGTAGCACATGCATACCGGAAAATTAAGAAAAAAGGTGAACCATTTCGAAAATTCTTGGCACAGACATGTATATAAAAGGTATGACAATGTTGATACTAACCTATGACTAAACTCACCTCCCATTTGATGCCAAGGGAAGGCTGGCGTGAAATTTACAGATGTGTGACACACGTCTGACTGACCTCTGACTTCGTATGATTTTTCTTGACTTCGCTTTTTACTGAGCGTCCTTGAAGGTTAACCAACATCGTCGTGAAGTTCAACCATATTCAAATTGTCCGTCTGATTCTGATGATTCCTATAATCCTAAAGCATATGGATACCACAAGCCATGTGTTTGGCTTCCGATACGTGTTGATTCTATCCCATTCGAGATAGCCAAGTACCAGCGAATACCCCAGACGGTGCTTCGCGACGCGTCAAGCATCATGCACGAGGATATGTGGTTCTTGGACATGTGGCGCGTCAATGCCAGTCGAATGGGTCTTGTGAGGAGCTTATGCGCCCCGACGAAGTTCCTAGAGTTCCCTCTACAACATGCTTTGCCTCACTTTCTGGAAGTCTGTTCTCTGCATCGTTTCCTTGTCTAGCGTAACAGCAAAAGTCTTGCCAGATGGACGACCTCACGCTAATATGGTGCGTCCGCCGGGTGTCCCGCTCGTACGCATTCCAGCACCAGATGCCCCCGTAATTAGTTCCAACGGCACAGTCCTGCCGCCATACAACACGCTTTACGAGTTCGACCAACTCATTGACCACAAGAACCCATCTCTTGGAACATTCAAGCAGCGTTTTTGGCACACATACGAGTTTTATGAACCAGGTATTTATTACTATGTTCTGTTGAAGATGCTCGAGACTTACTGGAGTGTAGGCGGTCCGATTATTCTTTCCACACCTGGGGAAACCAATGCGGGCGGTAAGCATAGATCTCTTTCGTTACAGTCATTTTCTCTCTCGTTTTCAGGATACACTGGGTATTTGACTAATAGAACAATCAACGGGTTGATTGGTCCGGTTTTTGTTTGTTTCTAGAAGGTAAGAAATTGACTGGCTTACAGCTCAGCAAGAAAATGGGGGTACAATCATTTTGGAGCACAGATTCTATGGCTTCAGTAATCCGTATCCAGACCTAAGCGTTGCCAGCTTGAAGTACCACACAATCCAACAGGCCATCGACGATCTCGAATACTTCGCCAAAAACGTTCATCTCCCAATACCTGGAGGTGACCAACTCACGCCCAATAAAGCTCCTTCGATTTTGATTGGAGGAAGTTACTCTGGTGAGCATGCATTGTATTATTAAAAGTTGGTTTTATTATTAGCCTCTCATGAAGGCGCTCTTACCAGCTGGACAATGGTCAAGTGTGTACAGAGTATTGTTTGAAGTATTCAAACTTAAGTTGTTATAGCAATCCTGGGCTCTTTTTTGCTGGCTATTCGTCATCTGGTGTCGTGCAAGCCATCTTGTACGCCAAAACCTCGCATTCGCTCCTGAAAGGGTTGCTGACGCAATAAATTAGGGACTTCTGGCAGTACTTCGAACCCATCCGCCAAAACCTGCCGCAGAACTGTTCCGCTGATGTCCAAGCCGTCATGTCCCACATCGATCGCGTTTTCCTTTCTGGCAATAAGATGGCCATTCAGGCAATCAAAGAATCATTCGGCATGGAAAACGTGAATCATTTTGATGACGTTGCTGGTGCTCGTACGTCGCTAGCCACGATCATCTCGCTTCTAATCTAAAAACTCCTCATCAGTCCGGAACAACTTATGGGATTGACAGTCACTCCAGGTCACATCGGGACCTGGTGCTCAATTTTATCAGTTCTGTGATGCGCTGGAGGTTAAGGATGGCCAAAGTGCCCCAGCCTCAGGCTGGGGACTCGACCATGCTCTTGCCGCCTGGAGCAATTATTGGAAAATAACATACTTTGCTACAAGTATGTCACCACTTGGCATTCTACAAAGAAATGCCACTGACATGTATTCGCACAGTCTGTGGAAAATATGACGCAGAGCAGGTAGATTTCAATCAAACTGGGACAGTTGCTGAAGTTGATAGCACAGGACCTGTTTGGGCAGTTACGATGCGACCCAAACGTCTTGGCACAACACCTCCATTGATAATGCAGGGCGTTCCTGGATGTGGATTGTGTGAGTCCAATTGCTTCGCACCTCGTAACTCTCTGATTGCAGATCTAGTTGGAACGAAGTGGGATATCTTCAGGTTGGACATCTTTATTGAACTGAACGATTAATTCCTAATGCACCATATAGGAAGGAGCACCACTTGGGCAATTGTTACTCGTCTTGTTTAACCCCCCTACGACTCGGTACATTTTCTGATAACCCCACCTCCTAGCAGAGATTAACGTTCTATCTAGCGCCAATGCCAGCAAATGTTTACCGGCGCATTTCCCTACGGTATCGTAATACCAAACACGTTTCGCACCAACCTGCTCAATCAAGGATGGAATGTCAAGTTTGACAGGCTATTCTTTGCCAATGGAATTCGTCTGTTTAGGCTCGATTACCTCCATTGAATTTCCATTTGACTTTTCCTTGCAGGCGATCCTTGGAGAGAAGCTACCATGTCAGCGCAAGGTTTGAATGCCAAGAGCACCCTCTCGCAGCCAATAGCCCTCAGTGATGGATTCCACTGCTCCGACTTTGGGGCGTCAGCCGCTCAAGTCGATCCCACCATAGCCACAGTGCACAAGCAGGCTCTAGAATCATTCCGAATGTGGCCCGCCACATGGAAGCCAACTGGACAAGGACGACCAGTCGCTTCACCGAGAAGCTTTCCTCAACCGGCACGCAAGGTCTCTCAGCCAGTTATCTCGAAACAACTCAGCGCATGGTTGAAGGGTGCTGGTGTTTTGTAGTGGAGAAAGGAGGACGGTTGTTACAGAAGAGAACGCCATGGGTTGGTTATAATAAACCAGGGACTGATGTAGCTGGGACTATGCCAATGCCAATGATGTTTGCTGTCCCAACGAGTGCTGGGTCCTTGTAAGATCTCCCTTCCTCAAGATCAAAAACTTCCTAACTTTTAGGATTGAAACAGTGTTCGAAATTGGTGACTTCTGAAACTTGTGGTGATTGGTAGTCCTTGTAAGATCTCCCTTCCTCAAGATCAAAAACTTCCTAAGTTCCTTCGGTAGGTTTAGACCCTACTGGATCCATGTAACAGACCATCTAATGATCGCCCTCAGTCTAGAGTCTTTGTTCTCATCAACCATTCTCGGAGTGCAGATTTGGAACCGTATCACGGTCGTGCAGTTGGCTTATACCCGGATGACCCACGAGTCCCCTTCCACGGGGCTTTCTTGGATCAAGAAATGCGCGTCCGAGGTATATGGCCATACTTGCCAGTTTACAAGGATCGTCCTGTAGCCCTCCCCTTCCAATGGCAGGCTTGGATAAACGACGTGCCAGGAAGCACTGACAGGGATGGTCACAAAGCTGTTGACGAAACTAAAGGGGGAAACTTCAACGTCGAGCACGATGGTGGAGAGATGGAAGCTCACCTCTCGCAAACCGTTGTCCTAGATCAGGCTGGTTTCCAATTGAACCATTATCGCGCGTCTTCTTCTAACTTTATGCAGTCAAGCAAACCACAGCCAACGAAACGCCCCCGCACCAAGACATCTGCGCAACTTAAGAAGCCTAAAGCAGCTACTATGACCTTCACCAATCCATTTGCCAACCCTTCCGAATTAGAGGCCATCATGCGCTCGTCTCGCGAGCAGCCCAATTGGAAGGCCGCTGAGATGGAAGGCGAGTCTTGGGAGGGCACGGCGGAGGAGAATGTGGAAAAGTACCAGAGGATTATGAATCCGCCACCAGTGAATTGGCCCAAGGTGGTAGGCGACTTGACTGGAACTGGAGGGGACTGATGTTTGTGGCAACGGACCTCATGGACAACGTTCTGGTGTCGGACTCAGCATCCCTCCTTTTTTGTAATTCTTAAAATATTAGCTAAATGACAGATCCTGTGAACATTGGCTGCAGAGAAAAATGTGGATCAGCGGCGGGTCATACCTTCTGCCATCGCTTTCGATGCTCGGCGGATAGCTGTGAAAGTAGTATCATACCAGTTTACTATTTTCTTGAACCAACCCGTCTGACAAGATACTGAAAGTAAGAAGACGAGCGAAATCGATGGCAGCACGACCATCAATGAGTATATCCGTCACAGGGTACCTATGAATATACTAGAACGTAATTTTCTGTCCTTGACTGGGAATAATCGCGGCAGACTCCCTTTTTGCAAGCGCGAGAGCCGCTCCAGGTTTAGGTCGTGTTCTCGGTCCTTTATGTCTGACCCCATCCTTCGACGTTCGTTGGTCCTCGTCAGGATTTTCTCTCTTCACTTTGAAAGAATCCGAATCATCTTCAACGGGCTTTGTTTCCTTGTGTTTGCGAGTGGGTTCCTTATCCGCAGAGGAGGACTCCCCTTGAGGTCGGGGTCGCTTGGGTTTGTAACCCGCTGACAGGGGTCTTCTCCCCTTTTTTGGAGCAGCACCGTCAACGGGTTTGGTTTTCACGGCTCCACGACGTACCGCATCGGCACCGGCATACTGAACGACGAGGTCTCGTCCATTCAGATGATGATTTTTTGGATTGATAAGAACGGAGGTTGCGTGGTCGATACTCGTGAAATCCACGAAAGCAAACCTGGTTTAAAGAAGGGGTCAGGTATGTAGGTGGTTGATCTGAGGAGTGCGAGTGTACCCTTTACAAAGCCCAGAATCCTCAAATGTCCCCATCCGCACTTTCCGTATCCACACATCCTTGGTCTTCTCCTCTCCTTCCCCCTCCTTGACTTCTTTCTTCGAAACCACTCTATGAGCTTCGAACAACTGACGGATCGCATCATCAGTGGTCTCAAAGCCCAGATTACCAATGAAAAGCGTCGGTGCTGGAGGTTGTTTCTGCTCGCGCAAAATTTTCTGGGCCGTCTTCGAATGGGTCCTTTGTGCCAAAGCGGAGTCGTTCGTCTTCACATCTACGCCAGGAGCAAGAGGTCTTCCCGCAAAGTCATCGCCTATGGACAGAAATGAGATATGTGTTATTGTGAGGCGACTAAGGTTCGGCACACCATCCTTGATAAGCAACTTCCGTCCGACCAAAGGCTGTTCCGAACGAGTAATAGCAGCAGCTTTGCCCTCTGGCGTTGAGAAATCAACATAAGCGAAGCTAGACTAATGTATGTGTCAGATAATAGGAAACAGACATCACGGCGTACCCTCGATTCTCCGGTATTAATCCCGGCCCAGCAGGAGCTCTTGTCGGCATATTAATTCTCGTAATCTCTCCACATCCATCAAAGAAAGTCCTCAAATTTTCCTGTGTCGTCTTAAAAGACATATTCCCAACCCACACAGAATTTTGTCGTTTTGCGGGTACAGGAACAGCAACGGCGCTCCCATCCTTCAACTTTCGTTTTTTGGCTAGAGAAGCCTCAACTTTTCCCTTGGCCTTGGCTTCCTTCCTTTGACGACGTCTTTCAGCGTGTGAGAGGACGGATTGGTCTGGTATTGGGGGAGCAACTTCCGCATCAGAGGCGTCTGAATCTACTTCGCCAGTGTCTGAATCCGGTTTTTCTTCAACTTTCCGCTTCCTCTTGAGAGTGGGAGGCGACTGAGGTTCTGGTGTTGGGCTGCTCGACGACGTTGATGAGGAAGACATGAAGAAACTGGATGGTGAAAAAAGAATTGATTACAACACGTGACGAGGGGGGATATAAAAGTAACTGATAACTGCGTAGTACCAGAAGCAAGCTAAGTGAGAGACTAGATGATAGTATCGATGTGTAAGATATGCAAATAGATTTAACAAATAAAAACCAAAGCAAGCACTCATCGATGTCTCGTCGAAACCGCCCTCTTACGCTCTCCACCTCCGCTTTCCGCCAGAACAGCCTTGGGTCCGCGCTTCGCCATAGCCCACAAGAAAACGAGAATGATAATGCCAAACTGGAACCACAGCCATACTTCCAAAAGTAAAGTCCCGAACCCGGGCTTCCCTTTCTTTGGAGGAGGACTAACTTGGAGTTGGAGCTCGTTGTAGTCGACGCCTTCGACATCACGATCTGACAGAGGAGAATCGAGTCCAGCGCCATCCGAGTCGTCACTCGCTTGTGGTGTATCTGTTTCTCGCGGAGAAAACTCAGCCGCAGCACCGGCCAAACGCGCCCCGTCAAAGTTCTCCATCATCGTGTCGATGGCATTCGTTATTTTCTGAGGAACGAATCGAGACGGCGTTTTCTTCAGCACAGTGTTCGTCGCCAAACCCACCGAAGATGGCCCTACTACATCTTTCGAAGCCGAAGCCGAGTTCCCACCAAACCGACCATCAACCCACCGACTTGTCCTCGACCTCAGAGTCTGGGACATAAGTTGATGCCTTGGCGACTTTGGGGTCGCGCGTCTCGCTTCTTTTTCAAGAGCGTTATCCGGCGTAGGCGGTTCCACCGATAGCTGGACGCCACCGCCGCTCATCAATGAAACGGGAGACAGAGGAGCTGCCTTCACCGGCGCTTCGCTTGGGGGCAGAGGTTTTCGGCTTATAGGCGAAGGGGATACGGGCGACGGGGAAGGAGAGCGCGAGGGAGGAACGGAGAGTTGGGATAGATCGTATAGACTTGTAGTCCTCAGATGGAGGTTACCCGCTCCTTCACCCCAATTATTCAAAAACTCATTTCCGAGCTCGCTTTCGAGTGTGGGGCGGGAACTTGCTGGTGAAGCTTGCTCGCAAAAGCTGAGAGAAGAGAGCGCTGGAGAAGCGAGCCCAGTACTTTTTCTCGACCAGGACGAGAGGTGGCGGCCTTCGCTCCAAGGAGACGACGGGAACGGAACAGCGAAGTTCGGCGACTTGCTGGCATCTGGATCTGCGGGGGCATGTTGACGAGGGTCTTCGAACAAACCAACGACAGACCGACGCGCTTTTGTCGGGTTTACAACGACAGATCGTCCAGTTGACAACTGGGTCTCGATATTCCGCCGTAAACTTCTGAACCTAATGGTATCTGCCGTGGAAACGTCGGCCTTGCCTTTCGCATTGGCTTCCATTAGTTCGAGTTCCACGTTGTTAGGATCGACGAGGCATTCGTAGACCTTGCTAATGTGTTCCGTGTCTCGCTGAACGGCTTGTAATTGATTGGCCGTCTCTTCTTGCTGGTTTAAGATCCTCGAATTGGTCTCTTCGAGTTCCTGTACTTTGGCAAGCAGCTGAGACATGAGGGTATGCTCTGGATGCGACATGGCCCGATAAAAATCAGGATTGATCTCGCCCAGTGCATTGCTCTTCGCAAAAAGCCCGCCACCTAACGCGTTAGGTGTAGCGTGCCATGGAAAGGGGCTTGGCGTAGCTGGGAAGAACGAGTACGACCCAGATGGACCTCCAAACCTGGAACCCTCGGGCGCAAAGTTGCGTACTCCATGTTCCACATCATCTTCCTCCAAGGTATAGTCTCGTCCAATGTTCCGCATCGCCCTAAACTTAGCTTCCCTCTCCTTCTTCTTCCTCCAAGCCTCCTCAACAACTTTTTCCGCGCCCCACCCAAACCCGGTCTTCGTCTTCTCCTCCAGCTCCTCGCTCTTCGCCTGCGTCTTTTCCAACGCCTCACGCAGGACCATAATCTCCTTTTCCAACCTTTTCAGCTCCCTCCTTCCAGCCTGATCAGCCGTCGTCGATTCCGACTCCAACTTCTCCAGTTTCTGCAGGAGCTCGGCATTCTGGTCCGCAAGGAGAGATATGTCTGCCGTCGACATCGACACTTTTCGCGTGTGGCCCCTAAAAATCGTGATAGGAGGCGTCGCGTTGAAATTGATGGCAGAGTCTGAGGACGAGTAGCTAAGGGTGCTATTCTCCGACGCGAGGCGAGATAACCCCGCAGGCGATGACGTGGAGCCGCAAGGAGACATGGACGGTAGACGGGCTAACAAAGCTTGGTGCTTGGATTTGAGGGCAACGTTATTCTGGTAGAGGGTTTTGCACACTGCGGACGTTAACCCAAGCTCTGGTTTACATAAAAGAAAAAAAGGAGAAACTCAATCATTCATCATGAAAAAAAACCAACATGCAACGCACCGTTCTCGCGTTCCTTGATAATATCATCCGCTTTGATCAATAACCCCGCGATCTCCTCTCGAGACTTCTCGAGCTCGTCTCTGAAATCGTCGCCCAACACGTCGGAGGGTACTATGGGTGATCGCGGTGGCTGACTTGGCTCCAAGTGATCGGCTAGCGGTTGAACGTCCCACCAAGTTCCTGAGATAGGGGGTTCCAGAAACATGGATGCTTGCCGGGGTCGAACATGCGAATCATCGTTTGGTGGAGGCGAGCCGAAGGTCGAACCGTATGCCGGTGGAGGAGTCTTGATAGTTGCATTGGAACGCTGGCGCAACTTTGCTGGAGGACGAGGACGGGGAGTTTCTGTGATGGCTAACATGGTCGGAAACAAGAAATTGAACAGGAGAAATTTACAATGCAAAAAAGAGTGAGGTAGGGCCTAGTGCGATTTAAAACGCGTCCAAGTAGGCTTCGATGGTTTAGTAATTTATGGGGAGCCAGGAGCAGGAGGGGCGCTCATAGCAACACTCAGTTTGCATGTGAAATCTCGCAAATAGCAGTGAGAGAGAGGAATCCAAAGAAAGCAAAAGTCGCGTTGATGGTACAGGAGAGAATTATAGCTATCTAGCAAGTTTGAGCTGTACGGTAGGGCGAGGATGGGCAGGGGATCCGGAAAACATGTCAACCCAAGATCGGTAATAAACAAAACAAAACCAAATGCATACAACAGCACGATCCCCATTTTACATTCCTTTTCACTACCACCACATCATTGCTGCTGCTGTCCAGAGCTGGGGGGATTGCCAAACGTGCTGCTGAAAGCCGAAGGAGTACTCGACGTCCCACTAGTTGCCGCTGGGTTTGTCCCAAATCCGAATGCCGCAGGCCCAGCAGCACCAGGTTTGACTCCAAACGTCGACGCGCTACCAAACGGCGATGACTGAGGTGTCGTCGAACTATTGGATCCAAAGCTAAATGGGTTCGATGGCGCCGACGTCGATGTCGAGCCAAACATGGACTTGGGAGCTTCAGCAGTGGGTGTGGCAGGTGCTGCATTGTTGGTCGACATTCCTGCCCCACCAAAAGAGAACAGTTTTGACGGTTCAGCGGGTTTATCTTGAGCAGTGGAAGCAGGAGTAGTGCTAAATGTGCTCGTTGCGCCATTCCCAAAAACATTTGGTGTGGTGGTGGTCGAGTTAAATGCTGGCGTTGCTGTTGCCGAGCCAAATGCAGGCGCCATCGTTGTCGAGCCAAATGCGGGCGTCGTTGCCGCCGAGCCAAATGCAGGTGTTGTTGTCGTTGAACTACTGGCAAACGCCGAAGGCGCAGCTGTATTCCCAAAAGCCGACGTAGTTGTCCCACTAGCTGCAGGCGTTGTTCCAACACCGCCAAACGCTGACGTGGTATTGCCAAATGTAGTAAAGGCAGACTTCGGGGTCTCTTTGGTCTCTGTTGATGACGTTGCTCCAAATGCTGGCGCTGCTGTCGTGTTGCCAAACATACCAAACGTCGACTTCGGAGCCTCCTTTGTCTCTGTAGCTCCCGAGGCAGGGGGAGCTCCAAATGTTGGCGTTGTCGTCGTGTTACCAAACGCACCAAATACGGATTTGGATGCCTCCTTTGTTTCTGTAGCTCCCGATCCTGACGGGTTCGACGGGGCACCAAACGGTGTCGGTGCTGACGTAGAAGCAGCAGTATTCGCAAAAAGGTTTCCCCCTGTGAATCCAGTATTTCCAAATGCCAACTTGGGAGCATCTGTTGTTGTTTGCTGAGAGCTCACATTTATCGGTTGCAAACTGGAGGTAGCGTTTGTCGTCTGCTGCGAACTTGAACCCGAAGAAACAGGGCCAGCCGCATTGGCCGCAAACCCGAAATTGAACTTTGGAGGCGCAGGCGCGTCCTTCTTCTCCTCCGGCGTCGTGGGGGGCTTCACCCCAAACGGTGAATTGGTCTTCGTCGATGAAGGGTCAGGGCCTAGCGCACCGCTCAACGACGAACTCGTCATCACTGGGGCGGTCGTTGGTTTGGTGGTAGCTCCAAAGTTGAATTTTAAGGGGCCAGGTGGCGGAGCAGTGGTTGTAGAAGATGATGCTGAAGATGACGAAGCAGCGTGAGGAGCTGTAGCGGGTTTGTTGAAGAACGAAGGGGCGCCAGAGGGTTTCGCAAAAGTGAAGGGTGATGATGCCGGCTTCTCGGGTTCAGCTGGCACACCAACTCTAGAAAGTAAAGAAGATGCACCAGCCTTCTGCTCAGGCTGTGCAAAGAGAGGTGGTTTACTTTGGCTAGCTGGTATGGTGGGTTGTTGGAATGAGAACGTTTTGGAAGCTGGTTCAGCCTGCTGAGGAGAGGTCTTTCCGAAAGCAAAAGTCGGACCAGCAGATGCTTGAACTGAGGCTGGGAAGGCGGAAGAAGGTTTGGCTGCATCTGGTTTGGGAGGAGGGGCAGAGAACAATGGAGAGGTCGTCGCTGAAGGGGTGGATGTTGATGCAGCCGCGGGTGGTGCAAATAAGGGGTTTGGAGTAGAGGCAGCAGGCTTTGAAGCATCCGCAGAAGATGAACTTGGGAAGGAAAACAAGCCAGGTGCCGCTGTCTTTGTCTCAAGTTGGGCTTCCGTAGGCTTTGTCACCATTATTGTTGGAATAGTGGTGGCGGCAGCAGTGGCGGTTGCAGCAGCTTCCTCCTTTGCCTTCTTCTCCTTCTCGATCCTCTCTTTTTCAGCTTTCTCCCTTTCAACTCGTTCCCGCTCAATCCTTTCCTTCTCAGCTTTTTCACGGTCAGCTTTATCCTTCTCCTCCTTAAGTTTCGCTTCCTTCTCAGCCTGTTTCTTGCGATTGGCTTCTCTAATCCTGGAAATGCCCTTCGCTTCAAGCTCCTGCTTTTCCAACTTCGAAAACGTGCGGTACGCCCCCCGTGGACTGCCATTGGTACTGTCAGACAGCCCTGGAGATGCAGAAATACTTTGGTAGAGAGGTGGCGCGCGGGAAGCTGATGCAATTCGCTTGGTGAACGCCATTTGGGGTTGATCAAAGGGACTAATTCGTAAACCGACATGGGATGCGATGGAGTGGCGATAGTTTCTCGGTCTGGGTAAAGCTGTGACGGGAGTCTCATCAGGTGAACGAGATACTGGAGAGGCTGTTGGGGTTGTAGACGTCGAAGCCCAAAGAAGATTTTTACCCACAGGTGGGGTCGGTACTGGCGCCTAAGAAAGAGAGGTGAGGCAAGGTAAAAAAAGAAAAAAAAATCGACGACACTTACCGATACGTCAAGGGTAGGCTTTCCAGGTGACGTCGATCGACGAGGTGAGTCAGGTGAGTCTTGCCATGCCAACAGATGGCATTCCCTTGCATCCAGGTATTCATCCTCGGTCAGCCAACTTTCCACAAACACCTCCAAATTCGCATCGCGATCGGGGTGAATAGAGTCCACAGGCTAAAAATGAAAAAATCAGCACTCAAACCACGAGGAAACTCAAAAAGCACACACCATAACGAATTTGTGTCTCGCCTCCTTAACGAGGGCCTGGCGCAGTCGTTGACCGTTCGGTCCGATCTTGTACTTGACACCATTGCTCTCCCACTCATCACCGATACGCCTCGCCCTACTCCTAGTAGACGCAAGTGACTCGTCCATCGAAACATCGCTCGTCGATCGCAGGTCCTCATCAGGGGTATTGGCATGCGAGTGTCTCTTGCCCCGCTTCTTTCGGGACGACTTTGAAACCTCATGTTCGTTGTCGTCATCGCTGAAAATTTCGATGTCTCTGTCACGTTTCTTGCCACGAGACGAACTGCCTGCGTCGGACTTTCGTTTGGAAACCGTCTGCCGCTTTCTCCGCCGGACCTTTGCACCTTCCTCATGTTCTAACACGCTGTAATCGTCGTCACCGCCAAAGGTAGATCCAGCCTCAGCGCGATCACGCTTCTTGCCCCGCACGATAGACGATAACTCAGGTACATCGTCATCCTCTTCGTCTACCTCCATGCGTTCGTCTTCATGAAGAGATTTTTCAACGGAGAATTTGCGGGCACGTTTTCCCCTAGATTTTTTGCTGTGGCCAAGGTCATCATCGATTTCCTCTTCCTCATCTCCGAGGAAGCGCTTAGAAACACGTTTAGGAACGATGCCGTTCTGATCTTGCCATTCTGCGTCCTCATCACCATCAATAAGCTCATCGCCTTCAACCCTGGTCTTTTTGGCAGGCTCAGCCTCGTCGAATTCTTGCTCGTCAAAACCGCGTTTATGGCCAGAGAGATTGAGATACTTGCGACTAGTTTGACGCTGGAGTGTCGGCCTTTGAGTTACTCCGACGTTAGAGGACTGCGGGACAAGCGATCGTCTCTGATGTGGGTCCGTCAAGGGGTTTGGAGATGAAGCGGGTCTGGAGAGATTATATCAGCGGTCTGTGCACGATAGGTGTTAGAGCGCTTACGAATTAGTGATGTCGTTTCCAATGCGGGAGGATGATGGTAGATAACCAGAGGTGTAAGCTCCTGGAACCAAAGAAGAGACGCTTTGCATTCGCGCTGGATCCGCAGCAAGTTGTTGAGCGCCTAAGGTTTAACAACAAAAGGTTAGATGAAATCGCTCATAGTGGGTATTATCGTTAATGAAACACGCGCCTGTTCTGTATCTAGTGTTTTGTTCAGGCAGCGCGCTGCTTCGATCGGGGATCGAAGCCGGCTGCTGCACTGGTTTGGGTTTCGCCCGTCTGGCCTCGTTCTCTTCACGAGACTGAACAGCGGCAGCGTAGGCGACGTTGAAAGGTCGACGATCGCTGTCCGGAATACCGTGCCGTCTTCGCGTCGCCCTAATAAATAAAATAAAAAATGACGCGTCAGCACAAGGCGAACAACGGGGAGGACCCATCGAGCAAAGAAAAACGCACAATTTGTAAGACCGTTCCCGCCATAGAAGAACGTGAGTCCATATCCGCACACCAAGAACGTATAAGCCAAGCAAGGTCGCCAATAAAAAGGCAGACTTTGTGAAAGAAAAAGAGAACAGGCTGGGCTCTTGGGCGCGAGACACGGGCAAAGTGGGATGGCCAAGGATGTCAGAGTAGTCACCTTCCATGGCGAGCAGGAGAGAGAGGACGCAGCTGGCGAACGCTGGCTTATTGAGGGGCCGTTTGATGGAAGGGGTTGAAAGCAAAGAGTGACGGCCACACTTCTGACTGTTTATGTTTGCCTTTATTTGCCCCGGTGCCGAAACAAATAAAAACGCTGCAATTTTCATGTTGTTGCACGACGCTGATACCATTCCATAGCCCCGCAATATACTCTTTCATCCCTCTCTGTTTACCGTCCGATTCTCTTCGTTTCATCCCACTTGCGAATGCCTAGGAACAATGGCTTTCTCTGCCTTCGTTACCTCTACTTGTGATGTGGAAGATTTATAGAGGCTTGGTCCACGCTTGAATGTCCAGCAACACTGTCGCTCTACCTGTGGTCATTCGAGTACTAAACCGAGCTTACATCTATTTACTTCATGTACATCTTTATATTACAACAATACACCTGGTTTGGACTGCTTCTGTTTCCACTCGAAGTTTTCTCGGGGTTGAACACGTGAGAAAGTAGCGCCATTTTTAAGTGGTCAACTCTGCTCCCTCACATAACCCTGGTTTCCCCCTTATAGACCTTCTCTCTTCCTCCCTCCTACTCTCGCTATCCAATGTCGACAAGAATAATCACCCTCGATGAGCTTCGTCAAAACAAGACCCGGGATAACTTCTACATCCTCATTCACGGCAAAGGTACGCGCCAGCCAATCACAAATCACCTTTTACCATAATCTCACCATTCCCCCATCCCAGTCTATAACGTCACAAAGTTCATGGATGAGGTACTATAGCCCCCCCTTCAACCTTAAACGCGACTAAATCACTTTTTTAAACTCACAGCATCCCGGAGGAGACGAGGTTCTTTTAGCCGAAGGTGGTACGTGGCAACATCTAGGAATCACAACATCGCAGCATCACAATCTAAGCAACCCTTTTAAACAGGCCAGGATGCAACGGAAGCCTTTGAAGATGTGGGCCACTCCGACGAAGCCCGCGAGCTCCTCCCTGCCATGCTCATTGGTGAGCTCGAAAAGGGTAGCGTGCGTACCTCGGCCCCCACACCTATTCTCATTCAAAATGTCGCTGACTTAACCGTAGGGCCCTCCGATCAAATCCGGAGCAGCAGCTGCACAAGCGAGCCGGGTATCAGGCGCCGTTGAACAGGGATCCAAGTACGATCCTCTCTCATCCTAACCACACACAACATATCTAACCACTTCCCCTGCATTAACAGCGTGATGTACTTCGTCCCCCTAGCTCTGCTTGGCGCCTATTTCGGATGGCGGTTCTACTATGGCGCTTAAACCGTCACTTATAGTTTCGTTATCTATATCACCCTGCTGACGCTCACTCTCCATTTTCCCTCGCAACCACTTATAATTGCCTTTTTGCCACACCTGCTTATTACATGTGTACCCCTTGCATTATTTACTACCTTGTATTCTTGGGTGGATGTTTGGAAATAGAGCTCATTCTGGTGTACTTGTCGGTGATGGCTGGCGCGGATTCCCCCTTTTTTTCTAAGAGAAAATGAACAGTTTACATTCAGTTGTAATGGGCCTTCTAAGCCTACAAACACATCCATGAAGAAATTGGTTTATCTAGAAAAGACAACGAATAATCAAGCTTCAAATCCCAACCACGATTGCAATCTATCACCCACTGCCCCACTCACAATCTCTGCACACCTGAGCTAGATAACCAAAAGTCCAGCATCCGGGCATCCAGCACAAGTCTGGAGAGACGATGTCAGGCCCAAAAAACCTTGGTCCCTTCCTATAAACAAGCAACTTGAACTCAGTCTCCCCTCAAAACAACCAATCCAAAACAACAAAAAAAACACAAACCGAAATTCAAACAACAATCCCCATCTTCTCCAACCCCTCCTTAGCCGCCTCATTCCTCGCCGCCTTCTTCGTATTCCCCCTTCCTCGTCCATAAAACTCCCCATCCACCATAACCTTCACATACCACACCGGCGTCGTCTGCGTCCCCTTCACCAACAAGTGTGCCGGGACGCCAGGGTCGCAGTACCCGTTCCCAACGTGCTCCCCGCCGTCCGAGTACACCCACTCGACCTGACGGTTGTTCTTCTGGAGCTGTTGGTTGAAGAGGGCGAGGTGCCCGATCGTGGCTCCGATGGAGGCTGAGGATAGGTCGGGGTGGCCTGGAGAGGGTGCAAGTGAGATGGGGGAGTTGGAGCTAGGAGATGGGGAGGGTGAGGATGAGGATGAGGATGAGGATGGAGGGGAAGAGGAAGGGGAGGCAGAGAGAGGCGGGGTGGTGAGAGGTGGTAAACCGTGTTGTTGGCGTACGATGTGGTATGCGGCTGTTATGAAGGGCCGGAAGAGCGGGTTGAGCCAGGCTTTAACGGCTTCGAGGCCCTGGTCGAGGTATAACCCGCCTACGAATGACTATGCGTGTGGGTCAATACTTGGCAGAATACAGATTGGGTATTACGAACCTCAAAAACATCAGCTGTCGGGGTCAAGCATCAATAAGCAAGTTGGTTCGCAAAGATGGTGGGTTCTGACCTTGGATATTCGTAGAAGCACGCAACGTGATAGATTGAGCCGTGTGGAGGCGCAGTCGGTCTGGAAGTTTGTATCGCAGGGATCTACAGATAAAAATTAAGTCAACGCCCGGCCTCGCCGCATTATGCTTTGATGCAATCCCACATTTCCGCCAGAGTGGAGTTTCCGACTATCATTGCTCGTATTTTCTGCACATAAAAACATGTTTAAAAAAGAAAGATGGGATAGGGAAGGGGGCTTACAGTAGAAGGACCAACACGAAGACCAGGGTACATTTCGAACATCAAGCTGGTGACCGACAGCCCGATGACTGTATCTCCCAGATGTTCATACCTTTATCAACGATAATCAGATATGCCGACGAATCACCAGTACAACGGAATGCACATACTTCTCATTATCAGGACTCGGGTCATCCGGGTGATCCTCAAAGATATGTGTAGGCCTCGCATAAAAGCTGCGATGGGTATACACCTGCTGCTTTATAGCGGGCGAGGATATATCAGGCAGCGGTGGAAATAAGCTCTCGTCGATGCCGAAATCAGGACTAGTAGGTTTGAATTGGTAGTGAAGGTTATCATGAGGTGCAATAGTAATGTTAGAAGTGTATTGCTCGGGGCCTGATCACATATCAAATACGCTCACTTCAGGGAGGGCATCTTGAGTTCGAAATTGAATAGGTTACTTCGGATCCCTTTAAGTTCTAGATCTGCGAGATGGGGACTCGGATGGGCAATCGATGCGCGCAGTTGACGGACGATTGAGGAGATGGCGCTTTTCGCTTGGGGAAGAGCGCGTTGCATAGCCCTTCGAATGTCCCTTGCCTGAACATGAGTTCGACTTGAACTCCGCGTCAAATATTGAGCGCGACAATTTCAAGTTCAAAGGCAGCGGCAGCGGCAAGGCGCACCAATGATAGCAAGGATCTCCCACATTGGTCATGGAGATCACCTGACGTCTGGGACTCTAAAATGCACATTTATATCAAGATAGATGAATGATAAAAAAGAGCAGCATCTACGGTGTATAAGCCAAGATTTCAAGACACGTACAAACGCCAAAGCCTACTTTACATTCCCGCACTGCAACAAGTACGGCGGGTAGCATTGACGAACATGACGTACGGACCGTCGAGTATGCTATCCCACTGACAGAACACCCAATTGTTCTCGTGGTAAGGAAGCGGTACTTGTGTACCGCTTCTTGTGTACCGCTTCTCATTCAACATACATAGTCCCGAGATCATGGCGACGTAGAGTGGATGTGCGACGACACGTGCATTTTGAGGCAGCGGGAGTGATGAGAAAAGTCTACTGAATTTAAGATGCATTTCAGGTAGCTTGAGCAGAAACTTACCAGGAATACTTACTCACGACACGAAAGTGCGATGTGCCCAAAGAGGCCCTTCACGGTCACTGATGGGCACTGCAGCAGTAAATGCAGCGCGCGGAAACTATTGCTTGTCGTCCAGCAGTAGCAGTAGGAATGACCAAAGTAGAAAGTACACCCTCGCAGGCGCTGGGCTAAACCACAGCGACAGACGCGGCGCGCAGGAATCCATTGTAAGGCAGGACGTAACACCTGTGACATAACAGTTTTGTCGACGTTAAGAGTCAAGACCAAGAGCTGTAGATATAAGAGAGGTCAAGGCCAGTGTTGGCAAGTGTTATTCATTTGTTACCACGTACATTGACTCTTGGCGCTGAAACTGATGCTGATGCAACAGGTCGAAAAGTTTGTGGCGCACTAGTAGAAATTGATTGTGGAAATGAAAACATACTCGAAGTATCCAGGGACACGCAAATACTCATCCACGGACCCTCAACCACTTGCCCCACACACCAAAGCGCGCCATAAACTGCAGGGACATAACCACCCCTACAAGGAAACCACGCCATCTGGCCAGGCGTTGAAAGCCACAAGCCTGAGGAAGAGCATGAGGGTGAGGGCGGAGATGAACATGCAGAGACCTGGGACATGCGCTGAGAGGTACATGCGCTGAGAGGTACAGTAGAAGAAGAAGTAGGAGCCTGAATAAGGAAGGGTCAGAAGAGACAGCTGAGTAAGATTGGGAAAGTACGATGAATGTCTGTAGGCCTGCCCAGTTGTATCTTGAAACAAACCATGCGTCGCATGTGATGCCGAGACCAGATGTGATGCTCAATAGAGCTCCAAGCGTAGGAGTTGACGTCGAATACGTCGTTGATACGTGGTGGTGGGATTAGGGTGCAGGAGGCTCGTAATACTGCGAGTAAGGCGATCAGTAAGGAAGATAAGGTTGCAAAGGTTGCACAAGTGAATGACTTACAGGATCTCGCGTTGGACAATATATCCAGTGTCAGACGGACAGCGTGAAGTTGACGGAACCATTGGCGGTCTTACCCCCAGATGCATGAGCGCCCCATTCTGAGAATTTCCTCGACTAGCAATAACTCGAGTTGTGGCAGTGAAGCCTGATCTTCAAGTCCTACGCAAGTAGTGAGAGGAGTTTGGGTAAGTGCCACTCACGGGGTTCCGTTTCCTGCTTCTCCACAAGTTTGCCTAGAGAACGGCAACCCGATTCCGTTTATTCCCCCTTCTTCTTGCTATGGGAACGACGCCAGATTTTGAAGTCAACCCGTGACAACCGACTGTTTGAATTGGAGATGAGGGCTTCAGCATTTCGTAACAGAAAGGGAAACGGACCCACAATCAAAATGTCTCCTTTAGATTGCGATTTTGTCCGTCGACTTCCAAGGCCGTTTCATGACAGTTGTGCTTGTCGACTGGCACAGTGATGATGGGGCGCCGAGACTTTTCTGGATGTATACTTTGAGTGCTAGAGTTGAATCAGATCGTATTGAAAGGCCTAGTCGTTGCTCGCTACACACCAGTCAGTTCCCATAGTTCTAGGGTGAAATTGTCAGGATATCTCGTCGCTTCAGTTTCCATGCCTATTTGTCGAAATTTTGAGGTACCGAACCGCTCCGAACGTCAGAAGTCCTCAGAGTCAAAGGACGTGGGTGAAAGGAGGTGGACAACGGGATTGCGGGAAGTATCTTAAACATGGCAAAAAGACGGGAACTACCATAAAATAGAAAGAGAAAAAAACCGCAGAGGAAAGACTCAAGAAAAAAAAACATAGAAGGAAAGATAACGAGGTACAAAAACTTACATATTTCGTAAATGAGTGCAATGATGCAAGTATAAGGAGTCGAAGTCCGAAGTCTACGGCTTTGACGTTTGCGCATGCCTTAAAATCCTGGCTTATGCACCTGGCACACCGTGATCGGACGACGTAGGGGTAGGATTACGCGGGTACGGGAGTATCAACTTGCGCTGTCTGGGATTTAGAACTCGTTTTTCCAATGAACAGTAAAGACACACCTGCAGCAGCGAGCTTCGCCTGTGCCTTCAACACAAAATAATCTTTATGAAGCCCACACTCTGTCTTCTCCTGCCCAGCCCACCTGCCCGCCCTCTCATCTTGCCCCTCACTAACTTTAGACGTACTGTGCCAGTCTCCAACACTTCGATATCCTTGATCGAGCAGTTTGTTTCGTGGGACTTGGTTTTCGCTGATATACCACTCGACGAGTTGAAAGTTCCATGAGAAGAGAGGGTTTAATTTCAGTAAACCTGTAGGGTCGACTTCAAGAGGTTGGAGGGTTGCACGATCACCGCCCTGCGATGCACGACGACCTGTGATGACAGATTGTACGCCTAGTTCTTTGTATGCACGTAGAGCGGGTTCTACCTTTTGTTTGAGATGTGTTAATAAAGAAATTTTCAACGATTCATACGGCCGACATACCTTGGCCACAAAATGATAAGAATCATCATCCTTCTCCCAATACTTTTCACCATACTTCACCTCAAAGTCCACCACAGTCTCACATCCATCTGGCTTGTACACATGTACGGGGACCTTATACCTTGATTTAACCTCTTCCACCAATTCATAGGTTTCCCGGAAGTGATATAGGGTATCGAGAAAAATTAAAGGTGGCGGTGATGGTGTAAGCTTCGAAAGCAGGTCAATCGCGACGAGGCCAGTGAGACCAAACGCAGTCGTCTGATGTAGTCCAGGGAGGTAGTCTAGCGCCCATCCCAAAATTTCTTCTGGCGTCATCAGGGAGAGATGGATGTTGATAGCATCGAGATCCTGTTTCAAGAGGGGGAGTTGAATGGGTTTTGAGATGTTGAGTGTCATTGGCTTGTAGAACGACAAAGGTGGCAACCAAGTGGCAACGTGGCTATTTGGTCGCTATCATCTCTTCGGTTAAACCTCAGGTTGTCTGGATCAGCGGGAAACCGTCACCCGACTCGCGCCGAGTTCGTAGTAGTTCGTAGTCTCGCATCCAAGGCTAGGCCTAACGCGAACGGTTTGCACCGACAAAATATCTTATGCTGATCTTCTTCGTCGGATTGATGCCTTACCGATGTTAGCTAAGTTCTCACATTAGAACACGACGGCCATCTAACACGTATTCAGGCAAAACCCGCAGTGCGAAGGAGTGAAACAAGATCGCTTCTTATTTGATTCCAAGCCACCTACCCGCCGGCGCACAGTGTACAACGTCAAAACTCAAGGGAACGAACTCATAATCGAAGCAGGGATTATACACGGCGTTACGCTTTGCGCTACTTCTGAACTTTGGGAAAGCCCCGAGGCTTACGACAACAAGCTGGAGTGTCTGGGGGTTGTGGCTGTTTCTCACATTGATCATTCTAGCGCCTCCCTGCTTTCTCATCCAAAGCGCGACGAATCCCCTACCTTGGCGGAAGAATGAGGACAAGTATAACGCCGTTGAGGACCCAGAAACTGTTTCCAGAGAGATTGGCATTAGTCATGTCAAGATCCGCCAAACGGTGCGTAGGATTTCCTTGATTATATGGCAAGCTTATATTTTTTAAGGGCTTGAAACACAGAATCAACAACTACACATTCAATTGGGACCGAATGAAGTCGTTCGAGGGTGACACAGGGCCGTATCTCCAATCCGCACATGTTCGATTGGCTTCCATAGGTCGTAAAAACCAACCTCACCCCCCACCATCGCAAATCGACACCGCATCTCTGTCCTCTTATTCCCAAGCCCGGGAGATTGCTTTCCTCCTGGGCACATATCCAGATGTAGTGAAAGTGGCACTGAAGACGCACGAGCCGAGTGGGGCGGTTACCTTCCTGGTCCTTTGCTTTTAGGCCGGCGCATGCGATTTCGAGTGCGTGGGGTGAAGGGTGAAGAAGACCGAGAAAAAGCAAGGGCGAAGATGTTTTGTACGAGTGTGCTCGGGACGTGTTGGGAGTGCGTTGAGATTGCTTAGTATTAGGCCATTGGAGAGGATGTAATAATTGGACAATCGATAGAAGTTGAAGATGTTCAGTGTAAGAACAGACAGTATTTGTAGTAATTGTTAGTCTCCCGTAGGCAACTATGGTGGTGACATTCGACCTCCCTCAGATGAGTAATTGTTTATTTTTCCAATTTGTTCCAGGATGATTGTTTCCTCTCTCAGACCGAACTCCTTGATTGGCACACGGTATACGAGGTTGAAACGATGAAGCAATTGCTGCCTTCTGATCTTTCCACAGTTATGGCTCAACAAGAACGCTTTACCACTCGAAGGCCTCAATTGAAGCCATGAGGTGCATTTCGGGCGAAACGCCACATGTACTAGTACTACTGGGGACTCCGCGTCGCTAAACGCCTTTAGGTTCGACTTGTGAACGTTTAGTCGCCCAGTTCACACTTTGAACGAATTCCCACTTTAAAATTGGACGCAAATTTTCGAGGCTTCCTTCATTTCACGGAAAACATAATGCGAGATGACCGACTATACGTGCGTGCATACAAACTAACCACATCAATCACATCAACCTCCAGCATTGCATCCTTCTCGGGCGACCTCTCTTCTCTGACAGCCCCGCCCTTCATCCTCTCACCAACCTCGTTGACAGAGTTCCGGATATGTTGCATTGACATTCGTTGCCAGGTACCCTTGTCTGGGACCCTTCACAGTATTGGTGTGAGCGCCCTGAACTCTTCGCTGCCATCGCAGACGCCAAGGATGGCGAAGACGGAGCCCTTGCTGTCCTCAAATTGTTCGTCGTCAGTTCTCCTTTCCATGATTCGACAAACTGCGTTTATGGGTGACCCAACAGAGCACCTTGAAGAATCAATACATCTAGCAATGAATCCATGGGATCAGAGAAAAAGTGCGCAAGCTTTTACTAACAATCCCATCCTGTATTTATCTTGTCTCTTCTTAGGCCTCTTAACCCTGTCCTTGGAGAGTATGTACAACCTTGACGTTGTTTCTTTCGACCCTCGTCTAGGCTTTTCTACGGCAACTGGCCTGACAAGAACGGCCGCGGACTCACTGAACTACTTGTCGAGCAGGTCTCCCACCATCCACCCATCACCGCCTACGTCATCGATAACAAGTCTAAAGGGCTGCGTCTCGTGGGCCACAATGCGGAAAAGACCAGTTTCAGCGCTACGTCTATCCGCAGCTTCATTTCGTTCCGGCATATTTATCTTCCCTTCACAGCGGGCTCAATCATCGTCAAGCAAATCGGACATGCAGTAACTGACTATTTACTGTTTGTGCTGTAGAATGAGTAAAGACAGCGAAGGAAGGACGAACAGGCTGCTAGAACGACATGGGCATTCAAACACTTTGTACAGCTAGTGAGTGATCCCGTTTGTGCGTTTGTCATTCCCGTTCAAGGACCTCTCTTACACATCTCTCGATAGACGAGCGCCTGGGCAAGGTCGCAAAGGTTGTACCTCCAACAGAGGATACTTACGTCTTCCAAGAGAATTGGCCTCCCGTTGCATGAATTTCCTAGAACACTATCTTGACTAGTTTCCGTGCATGGATGATGATATATACATGATATCGAGCCCATTTACGGGTATTCCATCTCGTTAGCTGCTTTCTTAACATCAACTGTGCTGAAAGGAAGGGTATCTATGACGATTCCAAATACAAAAACTCAGTCCCGCGAGACCTATAGATCGAACATACCATCCCTGGGGTAAGCCTACGCGTTGTTACTGCGTAATAACATTACATCGCATATCTTCGCAGCATCGATATCGGAGTCATGTTCAATGTTGAGGTATCGGTATTGTCGGGGAGCACCCATGGCCAAGTCAGTCTTGGACGAATCCAGGTTGTCTTGAAGAATTAGGGAGAGTCCAAAAATGGTTTCCTCGTAAAGCAACGTATATTGAGGGTAGAGGTAGATGCGACTGTCAAGTATTAGTTTCAGCAGCTTCGAAATCATCCAAATTATTTGAACCTACTAGCCGCCAAATCCCTCGTTAATGTTCGAAGAAAGATCGTTTTTCTCTTCAAGATACCCAGGATTCGCCGCCGCCTTGGTGGAAAAGAAATCAACCTATAAAAAGCGACCCAATGACTTAGACAGATTAAATGGGCATACCATAATATCTTTGACGAATCGATGCGGTAGAATGGTAGTGACGGACTCTTTCAAACAAGATACAACTTTACTCTGACCCGCGATTTTTATTCAAATGAAACATCCCATCCCACCTTTCTGGCACGCTCTGGGGCGAACTGCTACGGAGTAAAGAGATAGCGGTAATGTTCGCAAATTTTGGATCGCGGTCGCTATCCAGATAACGATAGTGTCTAGAACAACCCTTCGCCGAGTCGGTCTTTGACTTATCACTTACGTCCTGAAGGCGCAAGGAGAACTTGGAAATAGCTTCCCTGTGGTCAAACGTGTATCGAGGGTAGTGGTAAACAGCTCTGCAAAGGATCAATTTAAACACGTCAAACGGGAACTTCAACACTTACTCGTCCCCGAAACCGTTGTTGATATTCGCAGAACAGCCGCCCATCTCAGTCACATAGCCATCTTCCGGAGCCGTGCCGGTAAATGACCTGACCTACGAAACGTAGGTAAAAATCCCCACCTGGGAATCACTGGCCATACGCACCACTACATTCTTGACAAACCGATACGGTTGGACTGGGAAGAAAAACGGAACAGAATGGACAGGTAGCTTAAGGTTGGGCGATGCGTCCAAGAACGGATGTTTTCCTTGTGCCAACTTTCGGGCTACGAGTAGGTCCGCTTTGGCAAGAGCCAAGTCGGACTCTGCTTTTTGGAGCAGTAAGGAATTCGAAGAAGCCGCGGCCAACTCAGACTTTGTCTTGCTAAACTGAGATTCCATTTGTGCATTTTGCCGTTTGAAGCCAACTCCAAGTGGGTGTCAGCTAAAGCCTTTTGGGCCGCTTCCAAGTTCAAGGTATTGTCATGAGACTGGCTTGACAGCTTCGAAGCCAGCCCTTCCTGTGATTTTCGAGAGGCAGCTAGCTCCTTGTTGAGCTGCGTCACCTTCGATCGAGCCTCTTCGAGGTTCTCCAATAACTTTTCTTTCGTCGCCTGAACATTTTTGAGCTGCGAGGTAACCCTGACGACAGTCTCTCGGCTACCTTTCAACTCCGCAGTCACTTGTTCACTGAGGCATTCGTGACGACCCGAATTTGGAGATTTTGTACAAACTCTTCTGGCGGAAGGTCTAACTTTTGAAGGGTACTTTCCGAAAGGATGGATGCTGTGGTTGTTGTGTTCTGTGCGACGAAAACTGAGGGGTTGAAACAGGGGATAGCCTAATTTCAACCACGGAAGGTCAGAATCCGTGTAATATGGTGAGGCCAGATGAAGCCTTACTGTATGAGAGTTACGAAACCAGAAATTATTGAGTGACTGCATACAGTACAGTGAGATCAGAATGTCTGAACCTTGAGAGGAGTAACTCACAATAGAATAGTGAGTAAATGAGAGATAGAGTAAAGAGGCAAAGCCTCTGAGGATCGCTATTCCGTACCCAACAGGCAGTATGAGACTGTGGAGGTGCTTACCGTGTTGTAGGATGCCAGCATCCACTAAATTGATAGCACTAAGTAAAGAATAGTCCGTGAAAGCATTTGTGAAGGATTGAGCAGAGCTCTGGATGGCGAGGCCAAAAGGGAAGGATTGCAGGGCACAGAGGCCTACGAAAAAGCTCCTGACCCTTGGAACCTACTTCTACGACGAGAGTCAAAGTTGTCCATGTTACCCACTTACCTACTAATGTGTGACAAGGCTGGATGTCAGATACCCAGGTACTTCCTGGACCTATGAATTGGTGGAAGAGGTTAAATCGAGGTACAATGTCCCCATACATCTGTGCAAGCCTGGCTTGGACACATGTACAGGGGCATTGTAGCTCAATTTAAAATCTCTTCAACCAATTCATAGGTCTCCAGGAAGTGATACAGGGTATTGAGAAAAACAAGAGATGGAGGTGATGATGTGAGCTTTGACAGCACATCAAGCGCCACTAGGCCAGTCAGACCAAAGGCGGTGGTCTGGTGTAGTCCTCCCGAGCCCATGCCAAGATCTCTTCTGGGGTCATTGGGGAGAGTTGGGCGTCGAGATCCTGTTTCAAGAGGGTGAGTTGAAGGGGTTTTGAGATATTAAGAGTCATGTTTCCGATGGATTGTAGAATGGAAGGAATTCAAATTAAAGACGGAAAAACGAGTGTTCTAATAACCAAATGCCTTCGAAACAAAGCTTCTTTGTCACGTAATCTAAATAGATTTCCTGATCATCGCTGCCTCTTGCAGTCCGCACGACACTAGACAACGGAGCTCCTCCAGTGGCTAGCACCGTTTTATGGTACAGAGCTTCTGGTCAACCTCGTGATTGTGACGCTCGAAGTTGTGATCTATGCATACCAAGCCAATCACAAGTGACGACGGAACAACCCCATAAATTTCACCCAAACACATATAAGGAACAACGTCGCTCGACCATAGAGATAGTGACTTCTGCAACTCACCCTTCATCTCAGCCAACTCATCGTCCTCACCCTCGATGCCTCAAACCCCTGGAGAAGAAGAGAGCGAAGAGAGCGAAGGGGTTCATTTCACGCCCAAGCGCGCCATGGCCTCATTTGAGAATCTTGTTGCGATGGCGAACCACCAGGAGAGGCTGAGGGAGGCGAGGAAGATGGTGTGGAGGGATAAAGGCCAGCCCGTCGTCGTCGTCGAGACGTTGAAGGTGTGTCTTGAGCATGCGTTTACTGGCGGACTCCGTGAGCTTTTCGCGTCATTGTGCATTGGCTCGTTCACTGAGAAGTATAAGGGTCCGCGACACTGGCATTCAATATGCGAGCGTGTTTGAACTTGGTGCTCGCTCTTCTTCGAATACATCGAGTACCAAGGTGCGTGAGAGCCTCTGAAAGGGAAATATGCGCCTAATATTATGTCCTAGAGATTACCGTTTCGCTATGATACGGCACGCTGTTTTCGGTTCTGATACCTGGAGATTCGCAGCCATGCTTGGTGCGTCCTTTCCCTTGCTCAGTTACGGTTGACCTCATATCCTTCGCAGGGACATTCACATCTATTTATAAATTCCTCCTGAACGCCCTTCCTATCGTCATCCCCTCCATGAACCTCGGCCACTCTGCAATAGATGACGAAGATCTCGAACAAGGTTCTACCCTCGAAGTTCCACTCCAGAAGAGGAGAGCTCGACTCTCCTTGAGCGCACGCGCACAAATGCAAATGTCGTTGATTCGAAAGAGGACGAGGAGGTGGCATGCTGCTTTGGCTGGGGGTATTGCGGGGGGTTTGGCTATTATGTGGGAGAAGCGGAACCGACGAGGGGTGATTGGACAACAGATGTTTGTTCGGTAAGTTCAGAATTTATCTGACCCGTCATGGTCATCGGCAACGTGCTTCCATAGCGGAATGCAAGGATCGTATAACGCGTATACTACAAGCCGTAACATCTGCGTTCCAAATGGTGATGTGCTGGTGTTCACACTTGCGTAAGTATCTCAATTCTTTCGGGATTTCAACTCATTGGCATTCTGGCATTAGCTGTGGTCAGATTCTTTATGCCTTCCTTCTAAGACCAGATACCCTTCCTAGGTCATACACAACCTGGTAAGTTTTTTAACTCCCTGAGATACGCCTCTGAACCCCTCGTTTTCAGGATAGGACAAGCTTCTCAAGTCCCAGCGGAATGTGTTCAAATGAACCATGACCTTGTTCGCAACGGCGTATTCAACCTCGTAGACTTAGACAAAGTTACACAACGAGACGTCTGTTTCTTTCCTCCCTTTGCTCACACATCGAACCAACCAAAAATGCAATCTAGGACATAACGCGATTCAACAAATCTGACCTCCTCTCCCTCCGCTCCCAATTCGTCAACCTCGTCCCAGGCACCTCGGACACACAATACTTCCCTCACTACGCCCCCTGCTCTGCCGTCCACCCCGCGCTCTCCTCATGCGCTTCGGTGCCCCTTGATCGGTTCTTTGCCGTATTCAAGTGGATGTTACCCATCTACGGCGCCCTACACTTTGTACCAGCAGTACTGTTCAAGCGCAAAGCATTCGCTGAGGATCCGGGAAAGGTGCTCGTTAGAGCGGGGATGGGAAGTATACGCAGCTCGGCGTTCTTGGGCGTGTTTGTTGTGATTTATCAAAGTCTGTCTTCCACCCCTCCTTCCCCCTTGAGCAAACATTTATTCATTTTCTTCAACCAGCAATATTCTGCTACAAACACAAACTCCACAAAGTCCTCACCCTCCTCCGTACCGGCGCTCTCCCCTCCAACATTCTCACAGCCCCGCTCACCCGCCTCCCACAATGGCTCATCGACGTTCTCATCTCCAAGGCGTCTTTCTGGCTCCCTGGGTTCGCAGCTGGTTTGTCGTTGTTCGTAGAGGAGAAAAGGAGGAGAGGCGAGTTGGCGATGTACGTGCTCCCGAAAGGGTTGGAGAGCATTTGGGTTATGGCACGTGGAAAGGGGTGGGTGTTTAAGACGGGCAGCTGGGGAGAGGTGGTGTTGACTTCGTTGGGGATGGCGATGGTTATGGTGAGTCGCAGTTGTTCGATTTTAGTTTTGAGGGATACTCATGTGGGGTGGTGTAGAGCACGTATCAGAACGACCCGCAGCATCTCTCCGGCTTCGTTAGGCGAATCATGTATCAGTTTATTGGTCCGAATTGAATGCTGTATGCTGTATGTTGTATGTTAATTATTGGAGCTAGGGCTTTGGGAAACCTCAGCCACTCCCTCTACGAGGCAAGGTTCTGCACCTTGGTCGTGGAGGGATCGCGGGCGATGGCGGCCACCCCGCAATCTCTCCACGGAAACGGAAACGGTGTTCGTAGTGAGGGGCTGGACGCGTCAGGTCACATCACCGTCACACGTGCCTTTTCCCGAAAACGTCACGGTAAGGTCTGTCTTTCACTCTGAATTTGAAGTTAGCAACCTCATAAGTATATCTTTCCAGTCGTAACAAGGACGGTCAAGTTCAATGAACAAGTCAGGAAAGAGGAAGCCACTGGCAACGGCGAAAAGTCCAGGGATAGTCGGCCCGAAAAAGGAGAAGGAGAGAGTCGCAGCGGATAAGTTTCAGAGGGACATGAAGCTGTTCATGGATGAGTTTGACGAACCAAATCTTGACTTGAGCTGGGACGAAGAGTATCATCAGCTTGCTTCAAAAATGACCAAAGAGCGGATGCTCGAAGAAATCACCTCTCTTCCTGCAGACGAGACACGAAAACTGTTGATAAAACTCTTCTCGGAAGGCCAGGGTGTGCGGGAGACCTTGAGGAGGGAACTCGTCAAATTACGAGTGGGCCCGGACATCGCACCAGCAAAAAAGAACCGGGGCGCCTTGAAGGGTAAAAAATCTGCACCATTTGAATGGGCGGGCTCCTACGAAGTTTACTCCACGGATCTGGCGGACCAATGCGATGGGCCTGAAGATGGGGCGTTGAAGTTCACATTTCTCTCATCTGCCGGCTCTTCCCACCTTTGGGGCTCGTTCGACACTGGTGACATTAAGGGTGTCATCCGTTCCCTTGACCCTCCGCCACGCGCTGTAGGCGACAAAATAAACTTCGTCTGGAGGGGCCGAGAAACTGGGGAAGGCGAAATGCGGCGCGACGACGACCAATATCGTGGTGTTGTTGTTTTTCTTGGGGATGCTGGGATTCAGGGATCGATGGTCAGCGACGCTGTTTTTGAACAGTTTAGTTTCTTTGGGAAGTTGAAGAATAATATGACGAAATTGGGGAAGAGTGAACACCGGAGGAAGGTTGAGAAGATGAAAAGTGAATGGAGGGGTTTGTGCTACAGCATGGGGAGACCTGATAGTCCGGCTGATTCGGATACATCGTGGGGTCCGGATAGGGATGGTAGCGGAGATGACGCTGGGGACAGTGAGGGTGATGGCGATGATCGTTCGGAAGACTCGGAAGACTCTGATGAGGAACGTGGTTCAGGATGGAGTGGGTGACTTGTCCGAAAACAATGGACGGAGAAAATTATTTCGGACCATTCTCAAATTCAACGAAGGCTTGCTGTAAATTGATATTCGCCAGCTATATACTTGTCCTCCATCATCTTGGACACGCCTCCAACGCGTCAATTAGAGGCGTCACTACGTCACGTGCTCGTGTTTTTGTGCTAGTGCTACCGATTTTCACCCTCATCGCCCTTCTCTTACCCTTTCTCCTTGCTCATTTCACCGCTTGTGGGTAATCACGGTAGTTATTCTCGTAAATTTGTGGACTAAGACGAACTGATAAAGACTTGAAGGGGGAGGGTACTTACAAAAAAGAACTGTCAAGAGTCAAGACGAGCAACGGAAGCCCTCCAGGCTCCGAGGTCATAGGCTCGAGATGAAGAAGGAGAAAGGAGGGGATACTATGAAGCAGTTTTTGGACGGGTTCGACAAGGCAGCCACCCGTCGCTTGGCAAAGGAACTGAAGCTTCTCACCAAAATGACGAAAGTACGAGTGCGCAAGGAGATCATGACCCTTCCTGAGGACGAGGCCCGTAAACTCCTAACAAAACTTCTAACAGATCTCCAAAAGGTCGAAAAGCCGTTCAGAAGGGAAATGATCCGCTTCCGTCTGCGAGTTGATGAAGAAGAAAGGCGGACTCAGACTCGTCCCACAAAGCGCAGGAAGGTTTCGCCCCTTGAATGGGCGGGTGCGTACGACGTCTATGCCCCAAAGCTTTCGGAAGAACATCAAGAGGCAAGGAAAGTTCTTTCTTTGGAAACTGGGCCATCGTCCACCGCCTCCCAATCATGGGCTTCCTTTGACTTCGGCGTCGTTCAGGGCATCCTTCGCTCGTTCAGCCCTCCTCCCAAAGCTCTCGGCGAGAAGGTCTATTTTTTGTGGCGCGGAAATATCAAAGGCGAAATGAAGTTTGGCGACGACAATATAGGAGTCGTCACCTTCCTCGGCGACGGAAAAATTCAAGGTTCGATGGATGGCGCGGGCTTCAGCAAATTTAATTTCTTTGGGAGGCTCAAAACCAGAATGACTGGAATTGGTGAGAAGGCGCATCTGTCAAAGGTCACAGGTTGGAAAAGGCAGTGGAGGGGAATAAATGCGAGTTTGCGTGATGCAGAAATGCGCCAGAGATACGGACAATATTCAAGAGGTGAAAGTGAACGCCCGGATAGTCCGGCTGTTTCGGATACAACAGCGGCGTCGGACGAGGGGGGGTCGGAGGACGACGAGAACGAAGAAAGCTCAGATGGCGAGGGCTCGGACGACGGGGGCAGATAACAATAAGTTTGTGGGGCATTTTGACCGGATGCTCCTTTGGAATCCTTTAATTCAAATAAGCAGCAGGCTCACAGGTTTTCAGATTTGGGAAATAGCTGGGGAACATCCTCTGGAGCTTGCGGAATCCTTAGACTTATGTCGCGAATGCGTACATGTATATGTTACACGTTGCGGATCTAATACTTTGTCTCCTACCATCATGTCTTGGGCCTACGAAAGAGAATACGTCCCTCCTATAGATCTGTAGGGGCGGGTTTTCATGCGTTAGGTTTTATGCGGAAATCGATAGAAACGGCTCGAACGCGTAAAGGTGGGGTAAACGGGAGGGCAGTGGCGCTGTGGATTAAGACACGACGGAAGGCCATCCTGGTTGAGACGGATATGGTTGCATTTTTACGATGAAGCATATTGACCTTGGTGGTTGCCGCATTCACTGTTGTAACTTGGAGTGAGTGAAACATTGATTTTAATGCCTCACATAAGTAATATAATGAACCAACTTTTAAATAGCCTTGGACAACCTTGACTTTCGCAGAACACGACGACCAAGCAGCCATTCTCTCAGCTGGTCGGAAAGCGTTCTTCAGAAGTTAGAACTACAGACTCAGAGTTACAAAATTTCCAAATTCGGATCGTCACGAACGCGTCAGTCTCCTTCACGTGGTAGCGTCACAAAGATAACACTTTGTCTCTCCGTGCCATCATGTCTTCAGATTGGGACTACGAAGAAGAATACGCTCCCAATATCTCTAGGAACGGGTTTACATGCAGAGGTGACAGATTTTACGTGGTTGTCGATGGAAACCAGCACGAACGCGAAGACGCTCAACAATTGTACAAGCTCCTCACATACACACCGCCACCACCAACGTTGACCAAGAAAGGCACGGTAGCGAAGAGACAGCCAGCTCCGCACAAAGATCACGCCGCTCACTTCTATTGTGCGCAGCTCATCCATTATGGACTGAAGCCCTTGAAAACGAGGGAACCCGCAAAAAAGAAGCTTCTGGCGGCATTTGGGACAGGCCAAACGTTATCGGTTCCGGCGAGTATCTTGCAACTTGAAATTACCATGAAAGAGGAGTGGAAGAAGGCGAATGAGGTGGCGGACAAGAAGTACCGAGAAGAGGCACTGGAGAGAGATCGTAGAGAAAGGGCAGAGAGACAAGAAAGAGACATTCAGGAGAAGGAGCGGAGGGAGAAACATGAAGAGCGGCAGAAAACCATGATGAAGGACTTTTTTGGTGTCTTTGATGCCGCTACAATTGTTGATTCCGACGAGGACGAGGACGAACCAAATGCCCCAAGGCTAACCAATGCACAGATGCGCAAGGAAATAGCCTCCCTCTCCGATGATCAGATGTGCAAGCTCTTGTACAAACTACTCGCTGATGTCCCTGAGGTCGAGGATGTCGTGAAGAACGAGATTGAGAAAGCTCGAGCTCAGGCGCGAAAAGCGAAGGCAAAAACTAAAGCCGGCCCATCGCAGAATCGAAAGGCTCTCTCAGTCACCCAGTGGAAAGGATCGTACACCGTCTATGCCCCAAAGCTTGCAGATCATTGGGGCGACGCTGAGGGACCGCTTGAACTGGAGGTTTATCCATCTGCAAAATCATCTCACCTTTGGGCCACGTTCAACTTTGGCGTAATTTCTGGTGTCATACGCTCATCCGATGCTCCCCCAAAGGCTGTAGGAGACAAGATCCATTTTGATTGGAGAGGTAGAGAGAGTGGAGAGGGAGTGATGACCTTTTCGGATTACAATAAGGGTGCCATCACTTTTCTTGGGGATGGAAAAATACATGCTCGCATGACGGGCGACCTCTGCGGCAAATTTGAACTCTTTGGAAAGCAATGCGCTGTAAAGAAAAATACCGGAGACCCTGTCAAGAAGGTATCGGAATGGAAACACGACTGGAGGGGGATAAATTGGGCCTCGTACAACGCAGCCAGCCAGGAAAGGTGGGGTAAATGGGGAGGGGAGCGGAAGATTGAAAGTCCGGCGTATTCGGACACTTCAGAGGAGAATCCTGGTTCCGATGACGATGAAGAGAACGAGTTAGATGTATGGAATTTTGCGATGTAGCATCTTGACCTCAGTCGTCTGGAATTGGATTCAAAGGAAACACGTCTAAAGAAGGGACGAGGAAATTAGTGCAAATAATGAAATAAACCTTTGGAATAGCCTTCAGTCCGACATTCACCCCAAGAAGTCCCCCACATTCAAGTTGGCCGTAATGCGGCACTTGACCAAAGAGCTTCGCGGTTCAGCCATTGAAGCGACAAAGTCGGAAGATCCAGTCGTCTTTAACTCTCCTGGTGCATTTCATGAGGATCGGTGTCTGATAGTAAACTGAATCCTTCGCAGTCCAGCCAAGTCCTTGAGTCCAATTTAAATGTGCCTTCAGTTACGGCACGACTATGGCAGTAAATCATGCCTGCTCACGACTGAACATCTTTCTCAAGATTTCCGATGTTGAATTAAGGCCAATACTTTGCCAGTTCGGCGAAAGGGAATCGAAAGCCTGCAGTAAAACTCCAGCACCAGGAACTGAGAAAGCAAAACTTCACTGAAATGCCGAGACGCTGGATAATGGTATTAGAAACACATCGTAAAGGGCCTGCATAACTGCATAGAGAATCGGGAAACTTGCAATGCCCTCCTACAAGTTGCCTGCAACCACTGGGTCAGAATGTCTGCACCAATGTCGAGAAACAAAAGTACAGATACCACCTTATACTTCCACTTGCATCGGGGGTTTGGGGGCTCTTAGGTTTTTCCAGGCGGAGTTTGTAATCAATCGACTGACTTCGCCGTGTATATACAGTCGTGGACAAGCAAAGCCCACTAAAAAAATGGCTGACATAGCACTTCCTTTTTGAGTATCTGGAACGATGTGTATTAGTTAGTTGAAGCTCCTGGTCAAATTTCAAGGAGATTTACCGAGCCATCCTTGAGAAAATGTCTATTTAAGGAGATGGTCCCTGAAATTATGGCGAAAACCCCAAAAAGGAAATGGAAAAATCTGAAAAAATGCGT
>KN838683.1:0-36107 GCA_000827195.1 Laccaria amethystina LaAM-08-1
TTTGTGACGACCAGGGGTCGGACAATAAAGACGACACCCAAACTTCCCGTGATGGCCAACGAGGCCGCTGAGAGATGCCATGGCTGGGCCATCTGCAGTGTTGAGAGCGAGAAACAATCGACTTTTGAACGTTCGATCAATCGCCGCATTCCAGATAGTTAAACCCTCCTTTTGAAGGGCGGCGAGGTGATAGAGGCCAGGAAATACGAAAGAATCCAAAATTTTGGGCTTTTTCGGCCCGGGTATGAAGCCTCCGGGAATAACGCAGTCCTTCTTGTAGCGCACCTCTGGACTAAAGTCCATTATCACCCAAATATATATCCAACAATCGGATGCTTTATGGGCATAGAGCTGAGCGCCATCAATGGAAAACATGAGAACCATATCATCAAAGGTGATGTTACCATTCCGTACGTTTTCAAGATAGTCGCTTCCATGAAAGAAATCTTCATAAGTTGATATCTTTCCGGAATTACTGCGTAGTTTGTCGATGATTTCACGGGTTATGGATCGGCGATATTCAAATCGGCGAGCGCTTTGGGGATCACGCCAGAGAGCTTGGAGTATTGGGCCGATGGGCATCGTATGGAATTCCTGCTGGTACTTCCCAGATATGGGACAGTGTTTAGGCTCCCCGCATTTGGGGCAATGGTCTAAGTCCGTGAGCGGCCCCGTGAAAGCGACACAACTGTTCTTGCACATCGGATGAACAATCGAGCCGACGCCTGTGATTTCCGCAAGAATCTTCTTCATCTGATCATAGGAAGGTAGGGTGTCTTCTGGGTGGCGCCTTAGAATAGATGCTCGCGCAGTGTTGTAGACATCCACCGATGCTTTGAGACTAGCCAGGAAAAGGTCGAAGGCCAATCGCAGATCCGGCTGATTTTCGAGTGTGAACGGAGCTGTTGGCGGGTTTCTCAACCGGTTAAGGGCCTCCGTATCAAGACCGCTATGTCTCCCGTCGAGAGAGGCATCTTGTAGCTCTCGAATAAACTCGTTAGCTAAGCAGAGCTCTGACAGACAAGTGTTTTCGAATAGTTCCTCGAGGTCGGGGTCGGCGTCATCACTCCCTGTGTGTTCTCTGGGTTCGGAATGATGTCCATCGTGGACCTCAGCCCGAGTGTCATCAAGACAACCCAGATCTGCGAGATCAAGCTTTTCAAGGGGATTGATTGCGAGGGGAGTCTCTGCCCTTATGACGGGACTAGGAGGATCAGAGAGAGGTTTGGAGGACTCGAAGTCCCCTTGATCTGGACCGTTCACTCCAAGTTCAGAACCCTTCGAAGCAATATGATTAGTAGCAATGCTATAGAATTGATAAACTGGAACTCACACTTGCGACAAGAGCTGCTGATGTATTGACCTCAATTGCGGGCTGCGCTCCAGATTTGGCATGTCGTAGATATGTCGACTTCGAAACTTCGCGCGAAATACCCTTGCAAAACTTGATGCAAGAGCAGGCGTACTTCTTTGTGGATTTCGAGGGTTCTTTAGGCATCGAAATGAGAAAGGTGTGTATTGAACTTGCTACCCATGCATACACACAAAATTCCCATGTAAAGCAAGTAAAATCGAGGCGTCTTGAATACCAGCGATCTGCGCAACATAATTTACCATTGCGACCCTGTAAGCGTACGTTAAACAGCGCGTGGGTCAGGATCTGTCAGGGTTTACCGGCCTTGCAAATCGCCTGAAATATAACAGACTCGATTGATGTCACGCAAATCGACCCTATTCACCGTGATTCGGCCTCATCAGAGTTGATTTTGACCGGGGTTCAGCAATTGAGAAAACCAACCTTCGCCGGACCGATGCGATCCGGCGTTGCCGGAAGCATCGCCACCCAAACACGTTCCAGTAGCCGCTGGTATAAATACTGGGATCAAAGCTATGGCTGTTTCCCTGAGCTGGCCTCGTCAAACCCCCACAAAAATTCACCATGCACTTCGCACTGCGGCTGGCCGCTTTCGCCGCCCTTCTACTCACTTCATATTCTGATGCATTGTTCATCCCAGTTAAGCGGTGAGAGGCTGCCACGATTCCGGCGCTGTGGGCGATGAGCTGATTGTTGATGACCTGTGTAGGGATATGCTCTGCAATGGCCATGCGGCGCTGTGCGATCGGAAATATGGAAACACTACCTTCCTTGGGTCACACGACTCTTTTGCTGTTAGCACGAGCGTTTTCGCTCGTACGTTATCTCAAATTTTTGGGTCGGAAAATTTGCCATCTGACGATTTCTCTTTTAAGTTGCGAGGACGCAAGAGGTCGACGTGCCTTCGCAGTTGAGGAGAGGAGTTAGGATGTTACAGGCACAGGGACATATGTAAGTGCACCCTCTGCCGCCCACTATCTGTCGTTTACCCCGTCCGGATGGTAGGAATGGGGGGAAACTGCATTTCTGCCATAATAGTGAGTCATCATTTCTGAACATGTATCTCGCCTCTTACCCTCCTACAACAGCTTGTGTAAGATGCGCCCACGAATTCGATTGAAGAGACCAACTCACTTAGCTATAGGGTCTCTACGACGGCGGTACGGTTGAGCAATACTTGAAGGATGTCAAGTACTTCCTCGATCGCCACCCCAACGAAGTCCTTACCTTCATATTCACCAACCCCGAAAACCTCTCCGTCGACAAAGTCTGGAAACCTGTGTTTGATAGTTCCGGTGCGCCCGCTCTCATCCCGTTTCATATCAAGTTCTAAGTTTAACCCAGGGATAACGAACCTAACATACGTCCCTCCTCAACCCGTCATGTCTCGAGGGGACTGGCCAACGTTGGGAGAGATGATCGCCTCCGGGAAGCGGGTTGTCGTGTTTCTAGATAAAGGCGCCGAGAACAAGACGGATCCGTCCTCCGCGTTCATTTTGCCCCAATTCCAGATGGTCCGTGTAATCGTCTTGAATCAGTGGGAGTGAACATCCTCATCATCCATTGTTAGGTCTGGGAAGACCCTTATGATCCCACCGATCCTAAATGGCCATGCAAGGTTGATCGATCCGCTGGTCCTCTCGCGCCAAGCCAACAGCTCAATCTGATGAACCACAACTTGAACGTCAACCTTATCCCTGTTGGTCGCGGCGTTCGCCTTCCCGATCGTCTGAGTAGCCCAAGAACCAATGGTATTAGATCGTGAGTTATCCCTCGACTGGTTTGCGGGTGTTCTAAGCACCTGATCCTTTTCGTTCTTTCTAGGATATTGAAGCATGCGCATAATTGTGCACCTTTGGTGGAGGATCGCTCTCCAAATTTCGTCATGCTGGATTATGTCAATGTTGGGCAGGGGCTGGAGGCTGTGAATCGATTGAATGGGTTTGCGTTCAATTCGTGATTTGGCGAGGGTGCTGTGCGTCTTCGTCCATAGCGAGCTAAGTGTAGGGTGTTCAGAATTTGCAGCGCAAATAAAAACAGCTTTTCTATCAACTCTCTTTGTGAGGGCTTCGTCTTCAACGTCAGACGGGGGAGTGGGGGGAGGCAGTTAACGGGAAGGAATTCCTGACGATCATACTGCAACTGCTCCCTGCATTGCTATTTTTGATTGATCACTGTGGAGCGGGCAAAGTGGGTAATTCACGAGTAAAAGACTCGTCTGAAAACTGCTTGGTTTGGATGCTCGTGGTAACGTGACAAGGTAAGCATAATCCCTTCAGACCGTCCCAATCGAGTGGCATATGGCATTAACGCAGTTTTACGAGAAGATGGCTGGTCTTTAGTTATTAGACTGGCCCGGGGCTGTTCTTGATTGCAGGAGTAACATAATAGATCCTACTGCGTAGATTCGGTGAAGGAGTGCAAAGCGCTAATGGGTGTGCCACAGGCCACAGCCTCATTGTAGGTTATTTAAGTGAACCCCCCAGGAATTATCCAGTGTTCAAGCGACTCGCTCTCTTCCATTCAACATGTTTTCTTCGGGTCGCCAAGGTGTGCTTTTACGATTATATCCCTTCTAACGTTCAACTCACCGGTCGCAGAAAACCGCCGCAACGTCGCAGCTAATCTTCAATCCTTCGAAGATGAGGCTGAAGCTGAAAACATCGTTTACCCAATGCGTCCTGAACGAATCCAATCGATACGTCGTTGGGTGAGCGATGTTGGTCGGGAACAGAGCCGACGGAACGTTCAGAGCTCACAGCATATGAACTCCGGAGTTGGAGCTTTCCCGCCGAAGGAGTTCACCGCTTCTAGTCAGAGTGATGCAATGACCGTGAGCTCCGAAGATGAAGAGGATATAGCTGATCGTCTGGACCGTGCGGCTCTTTTACTCAATCTCGAGAATTCCAACGTCCATCATACAAAACCACCGTCATTTACACGTTCTCGGCCTCCACGGACTGGCCATACCACCCAAATTCGACAGGGTCCAAGAGCCACCGTCAAGAGTAGCGTTTTCCAAGATGCGCACGGCCTCGGCCTCGGGGAAGGGACTTCTATCCATAACGTTGGTGGCTCTGTCCGCGTGACTCATCGTCAAGATGGTGGCACAGTGAGGAAAAGTGTCATCGTAAACGATGGGAGAAACGTTACTGTTATCAATTCAGTTAATGGTAGACCGATTGGACCGAGGGAGCATGACTATGACCCTTTTAAGACTCACCATGATGCGAGTGACTTTCTCCAAAGCACCAGGCCTGCAGAAAGAACATTCAATTATAATCCTCAACCCCATTACAATCAAGGCCCACCGAATTTGAATACACTCAATGCCCTTCCAAAGGGCCTTCCTCCCCGCCATCTTCGCAATGGCAATTACATCATTCCCCGCTGGGGCTAGACAATTTCAACGCAACCATGCGTGAATGTAGGCAGAGAACTTATAACGTGAACCAAGCCTGTAAGACTTCACATATATCGAAGTCTGTCCAGGAGACTAGAGAACTTAGCAATACGTTTTTGTGTATCGATGTTCAGATGTTTATGACAGACTTTACGAGTGATGAGGGAGAGGTTGGAACGAAGGCAGGTTACTTACAGCTAAATTCATAACGATAGGCCACAACTTCAAATTTACATACATAGGCGGACTCTAAATTTTACAGTCCGCTGGCAGCCAGAAGCGGCGAGACAAACTACATAAAAATGCATGAAGTCCCAGGGGCCAAGTACAGCTACTGAAATACATCGGGAGGGGCTACAGGTTTTTGAGTAGGCATAATGATAAGAAACTCGTTCGACAAGACCTTCTAGAAACTGTAGAAGACTATGAGAAATGTGACCTGTATACAAGAAGCACTTACCGTAGCATCCAGCGAGTTCAGAAGCCTGGGACGGCCGTTCACGACAGGCTTCTTCACAACTTCACCAGTAACTCGAAACCGCTTGCGGAGACGCCTCATCGTCCTGGGGCGAATTCCTGTGTACTCAGAAATCTTTGTGTCGCTCAGACCGCAGTGTAAAGACATTCGAAGAGCCGTTTCCTTCTCTGCTTTGGATATGTGTCGATGCATGGTGGTGTGGGTGTGAAAATGTGTTGTGTTGTCGGTTTGGATATCATTTGATCTCTGGCTCAATTTTAAATTCCGACTCCGCCCAGATGTGTATTTTTTAGTGTTAGGCCTATCGTTATGAATTTAGCTGTAAAAAACAATTTATTATTTTTGATTAGATGTGTGACAGATAGATTACAATGTGTGACTTGACAATTTCTCATTCTCCCTGCTCATTCTGCGCCATTTCTTAGCCCTGTCTTGACCCAATTCCAGGGGATTTGAAAGGGCTGTGCACGGTGAGAGCCACAGCGTACTCAATTTCTCATTCTGACCATCATAAAGTCAGGTTTTACATGGTAAAATACAGTGGTCTTTTGGCTAAAGGACGTCGCTGAGACATACGTTCAGCCCGTCTGCAATGACTGCGGTGGAACGGTCATAGAGTACGACCATGCGGCTGGTAACGGTTTTTGCATCAAATGCGGGACTGTTGTCGAAGAAAACGCTATCGTGAATGAGGTCGCATTCGGAGAGACGTCGAATGGCGCGGCGATGGTACAGGGTTCGTTTGTGGGGCAAGGAGCTAGTGAGTGTCGTTGTTTTTTGTATATATTCACATCTGATCTTTACGGAGCTCATGCAAGGATCAGTGGACCCTATGGTAATAGAGGGAACAATGAGTCAAGGGAGCAGACGATAGCAAATGGTGCGTTGATTCTTCCTCGACTCTATGCTACTCATCTGCCTTTCATAGCCAGTAAGAAGATACAGAATATAGCGAACATATTAAGACTCTCAGAGGTAGTCTGTCTTGCAGCAACACGAATGTATACCCTCGCAGTCGAACACAAGTTCACCAAGGGCAGGAAGAGCCTAAATGTAGTGGCAGTATGTCTCTACGTGGCGTGCCGTCAGAAAGAAACACGAAATTACATGCTCATTGACTTCTCGGATTTGCTTCAGGTACGTTTTCTCTGTTCACCCTCGATCCGCGTCATCTCATCAGACACCAGGTCAACGTCTTCGAACTTGGCCATACATATCTCCAACTTGTACAGACCCTCAACCTCCGTCTCCCCCTCATCGACCCCTCCCATTACATCTCCCGCTTTGCCGCCCTCCTCGAGTTTGGGGATGAGACACATAAGGTGGCCACCGACGCCGTGCGCCTCGTGCAACGGTTTGACCGAGACTGGATGACGCGCGGTCGGCGACCAGCTGGCATTTGTGGAGCCGCCCTTTTGTTGGCGGCACGTATGAACAACTTTCGGCGGTCCGTGGAGGAGATCGTCCAGGTGGTGAAGATTGCGGATACCACCCTCAAGAAACGTTTGGATGAATTCAAAGCGACACCAAGCGGAAATCTCACTCTCGCAGACTTTAGGAACGTGTGGTTGGAGGAGGAGATGGACCCGCCGGCGTTCACGAAAGGAAGGGAGAAGGAAGAGGCGGAGAGGGAGGCAGTTGAGCAGGGCTGTGCTGAATCAACAGTGAATGGGAAGAAGAAGGCGAGGAAGAAGAGAAAGGGGAAGCGGAAAAGGGAAGAGTCGGATGAAGAACTGGAAACGCAGGAGTCGGTGCAACCTGAGCTGCCTCCTGTCGACACGTCGCTGCTGAATCAGGGCATTCTGGCTGGAACAACTGGGGGACCACTATTCGAGCCTGATCCGGAGCTGGAGGACGATGAATACAGCAATATCGATCCTGCCCTACTTCAGCCTACCGCTGTCCTTTCTGCCGCCCCTTCGACCTCGACACCGCCGGCCTCTACGCTGATTGAAGAGACGGCATCTTCCGTCCTGGCGGGAGAAGTGTCAACTTTCCTTGAAAACTCTCAAGGCACTTTATTGACAGAAGCACTCGATGAAGCGGAAGAGCGGCGGCTGGCGCAGATATCTGTCGTTGACGAGTTACTGGGTCTTGACGAAGCTGAATTGGATCGCTTCATATTGAGTGAAGATGAAGTAAGGATCAAAGAACGCGTTTGGGTTGAGCTGAACAAGGAATACCTCGAGGCGCTTGCAGGTGAGTCTTTCTCTGTGTCAGAGTTTTGATAAGCCCCTTTGCTTTGAACGTTTGTCCGTTTTGCTGAATGGTTCTTTTGTTTTCTAGCAAAGGGCGATCAACAGGAAGCGGCGACAACGACCAAGAGCAGGAAGGTTCGTACCATGATCAAGCAAAAACTTTTCATTCGTCATCATGTTATTTGTGTATGTTTTTTTTACATACTTTCGTTTTCAGCGACGAAAAGGCAACAACAAACCACGCGACGCGTCTACCGCTGCTGGTGGAACAACCGCGGAATCTGTGCGCAATCTCATCAAGAAGAATCCCAAGTACAGTAAACGGATCAATTACGACGCTCTCAAAGATCTCTTCATCCAAGGCGGTGGTCCACCCTCCGTCACCGCCAATATGACCCTTGGGAACGACGATAAGGATGACGAAGACTTGTACACCATGGATGACAAGAGTGACGGGGAGGGGATGTATATGCCGACTATCATCGTCGAGGAGGAGCCGGGCACCGTCGCAGCCGCACCGCCCAGCGCAGGGGGAAGGAAGGAGGGCGGACGATTGCTACGGAATGACATGGAGGCGGAGGACGAGGCGAGCGATGATGAGAAGGGCGAAGACGACTTTGGCTGGGATGACGTGTATGAGCAAGAAATTTGAGAATGAGGATTTAGAGTGGGTACGTGCGGCTTTGCTCGCTACTCCAATAGATGGACCTCTGAAAAGTATGTGTAGTAACTTGCGTACAGTACCAATGTAGTGTACATGTTATGTATGTGTTTTTATTTTTGTTGTTGGTAATCTACTCTCGTTATCGGGTCAGAAATTTTGGCACAGGTCTGGTTACCGAGGTACCAAGTTCTAAATCGCTAGAACCCCAGCTACATATGCATATTCTAGATAGTAGACGGTACCTTACCAACGCTGCAACGTAATATCTCTGATATCCTTCCGACTTGTGCCCTCTGTAGGAGCAGATCTTTGCCTGGCAGTGGCTCACAACAACTAGGGGAGTTGCCAATGTCTTGGGAAGGGGGGTGCGTGATCGCATGCCGACTCGTGTCATTAATCAATGTCATGAGCATCATGATATGTAAAAAAACAGGTAAACCACAATCGCCAGTGCACTGGAACGTATATAATCGCCACTCTTTCGGCCAGCCGCTGTGTTCGAGGTGCTGTTCTGTTGGCTGTTGCGGAGTGAGTTCCCGCATATGATGCGACGATGGAGAATCATCGCTTACATTAAACCATTAAGTTGGTCGGCCGCCTTAAATCCCCTGCCCTCATTTACGAAATCGAGAAGGATAAATTGCGGATTTCTGTTCGATCCGAGTAAGAGACACCCATTTACGTGGGACATGATCCTGGATGAATGAATACCTTGAAAATTTGAAAATGTAAAACAAATAATTATGACTACGAACGAGGGGATTCCGTTTGTCGTCTGTGCGTCGTAAGGATCGCTAACGATGACGCCTTGAGATGGAAGAATATTCTTGTTAAGGGAGTGATTAATGAGGTATGTGTGGTCTTCCGTAGCTAATGGACCATGGATGCGATCGACACTGCAAGAAAAGCTGGCGTTCGTGACACTAAAAGGGGTCTCCCATATCTGCGGGAAGGCTCAGTTAGTTGGCTCCTGCGTCAAAAACCAGACGAGCCCACCATAGAGAATTCTGGTAAAATGAAGTTGACCGCTTCGGTATCGGTACTCGAGTCCATGAAGACAACCACTCGCTTTCCACTGTCAATCATCTCTCCCAGCGTTGGCCAATCCGATTGATTGAGGGGAATGGTTGGGGGGACGTAGATTGAAGGGGTAATACCTGCCCAGAGTTACTGACGAAATAATCAAAGACGGAGGATGATTTACTCGAGTTGTCAAATGCCGGTTTCCATACGTCCTTTACAGACAATCCCTCCGGGTTAGTAAAAAGAAGGGTTAACACTTCGTTGGGGTTCGCATCTAGAAAGGTCTTGACTTTCTTTAAATAATCCGTTACGCTGCCACCGTCGAATAGAATCTATAACCACAATAAAAAAATGTAAGGCAGTCCCACAAGAAGACTTATTGGTCACCTACGCAGCCTAAAATTTCAATAGAGGAAAATACATAACAAGTGTCAGGAAACGCACTTGTATGGCAGAAATGTAAAACCCCGTTCCAGTTTCTGCTGAATGGATGAGTGACGATTTTAAAATTAGAAACAATGAATGCCATGACGTGCAGGTGAGCTTGCGCTTGCAATAGGCGAACGCCAAGAGCTAGCTGGGTCGGGATGTCAACATCTTGATCTCTTGCGACTGTAGGGGATGACATCCGAACGTCAGAAACGCATATGTTACGGTCCAAGAATCCTTGAGCTCCTACGCGCTAATGGGTCGTTACTATACGCAAAGGAGTCGTGCGCTCCGATGAACGTGACATTGGAGTATCGGCGGGTACATAATTCGGCATAGCCGTTGCAGATCGTCGCTCTAAATCAATAGGTCCCCAGAGTATTAGTCACTTAAGAAAGGATGGGATAGAGTGAACGTAGTACCTTCGTTCAACGACAGGTGAACCCAAAATAACAACTGTCCAGATTGTTATGATGCCCAGAACACTCGCTTTTTTCCACAGCGTACGCATGACGGAACGTTTAGGATGTCGGTGGAGGTGAAGATGTTGCGTGGCGCTCAGGAGTCAGGATGATAAGTTATTGTCATATCTTGAAAGTGAGCCGTGAGAGGTCGTTCCTGGCATGACGCATCGGCAATCAAACACAGGTACTGCAGGTCGACGCCTTAGGGGGGCGCGTGATACGTAGATGGTACTAAGATAAGTTATAGGGATTGAATTGGAATAACCGATATGTCAGAAAACGTGTTGGATGAGTGACGGCTGCAATTCACAGGATAGGAGAGAGGAAAATGCGTCTAATAAATTTATTAGCAGGACGATGCGGAGATAAAATAAATGAGACTTCTTGGTGATGGCCATCGAGTCGAACAAGGAGATGATTTTTCAATCTTCACTTTCTGTGTCATGTGATCAAAAAAATCAATACTAGTATTTAGGCTAGGTTTTGGAGCGTTTCCCACGGTGCTCATCAACTGATCGAAATCCATTCTCAAGCTCATTTTTGGCCAACGGTCGACTGTGTCCAGATCTCGGCTGTCGTCTACGATGCCACGCAATTTTTTTTGCAGAATCTGTTGCTTTCTCTTCTGCCTCACCGAAGCCGGCGTTTGTTGGGGGTACTCCACCTGTTTACCTGATCGTCACGGTGACGGTCACAACTCAATTATTTATGCACGGGGTTTCTTTTGTAATAAATTTAATTTTGTGTTTTCTTCTGTTGAGGCTGCTGTGTTGACGTGTTTCCGTGCTGTTGCAGTGTGATCGATGCACCGTAGGACATTTATGAAGGTCAAATAGACAGATCTCGCGCATGCTGATGTCGGTCGTGCTTTCTTTTTGTGAAACGATGCACTGCGCGTGCGACGATGGTAAAGCCGGGAGTTGTTGTGGCTGTGTTTATACGTTCTTATCGTTCACGTGGTCGTTCCTCGACAACACCGTCCAAAGCTTTTGATTTCCAAACTCAATGTTTTCAGTTGCCAGTCATAGCCACGGCCATATGGTCCATTCAAAGTACGTATGCCTTCATTATCCTCTATGGCCATACATACTGACTCCCGAAAAGTTTCCGGGGACAAATTGCAACTGGATTCCTAGAATAGCTAACCTCATCTTGATTCCTCGCTCACCGCCATAAGCTCCTACACCTAAACCCTCTCCGTACTGCTGAACGAAAAGGGCGGGATCATAAATGACACCGTCACCACCAAACATGCTCCGGACGCTTTTTACACCGGGTCTACCTTGGTTTAGGGGGAAGTTGGAGGAGTGGAATGCGAGTGAGAAAGCGAAAGAGGGCAAAGTGGAGATGGAGGTACTGGATAATTGGGGTTTATTGGCTTTGCAAGGTGGGGTTATGTCCCGAGCTTTATGAGTCGTGGTTGACAGGGGTGATTCTAGGTCCAGCAGCTGCTACGTATCTGCAAGCTTTGACGTCCTTCGATCTCTGACTGGTCACTTTTGGAAAGTCGGCGTTCATCCCTATTGAGGGCTTTATTCTTCCCTTTGTTTGGATCACCACGACGGCGGAATACGCATCGACACCGTCCTGCGAGAAACACCCACCCAAGTCGTCTTTGCATGGGTCAAGGTCAATGGAGCAATCGTCGTCACCTTCGTCCCTCCCTTGGGCAACCAAGTAAATAAAACACATACACAGATGGATATCGACGCCCATCCCAAGTCGTCTTTGCACCCGCTTGATGCTGAGTCGACGTCGGTTAAGGAGCAGTTACGAGCGGCTGGGGAGCAGATGGAGAGGTAAAGGGTGGGGTGAAGGGTATTGTTCCGGAGGGGAAAGGCAGTTGTCGAGCTTTAGCAAGAGTGTGGATCATAAGAGTAAGCATGAGAACAAGTTGGGAAAGTGCCACTTTTGATGTTTGAACCTTGGGGATTGGCTTTTCATCATAGGAATAAGTGGTCGTTGCATTTGTAAATTGGGATGGAATAGCGAGGGGCTGAGCGCATAATATTAGAAATCTATTTTTTCTCTCAATACATACACCCGCAATCAAAAGGAGCAAGGGGCTGAGCGCAGCGAAGCGCCGCGCTAGTCATCTCTAAGTAACAACCACTTGCCAACTCAATGGGCGCCGTGTCTTCAGCGTATACACTCGACGGCACCTTCATACTAATTTAAATTTTGGACTGCTTTCTGCATTGTTGTGACCCCGAAGAGGCGCCTCTCTGTTATCATTCGTTCGCAATCCAGTCAGTATCCTTTGTGCATTATCCCCCCGTCACTTGATCCTCACTTCCGTCTAGGATAGATATTCGAGGGAGAAGGGTATGCTGTGACAATGCTATCTTATCCGCAATTGAACCCAAGAATTTTTTTTTTCTCCAGTATGTGTCCTTTTCCATTGGAAGGCGAGATGAGACCTCGACAACGTAGGCGCCGAGCGGGCACGTGTGGCAAAGCAGTTCGGAGCGGTGTTGAGAACCACACATGCGCCTCGTTTAATTCATTTGTTGAGGCCATAAGCACGTCATTGCCTCGCATTCACCCCCGTTCACGCCCTCGTACTTAATGGCGAAGAGTAAAGGAACGAGTTCCTCCCAAACTACAAATACGGTTCCCTCTACAGATCACCCCCTTTCGCCTGAAGCTCCGCCAGCGTATTACCAAGAAGATACTGTCCCGTTTGGGGGTTCGGCGTCCGCCTTATCTGCGCGGCAGGTTGAAATCCAACCTCTCTTACTCGGACATAGCCACACCAATGATGTTCAGGTTGCACAACAAAAGCGTGCGCCCGAAGTTAGACTTTGTTTCCGACTCATGGAACCCCCAGAAGAGGCTGTAGTTACCCAAAGTTTGTCGACACCCAACCAGGCGAATGAAGCTCGAGAGGCCGAAATTCCTCATTCTTAGTGTTGCCGAAGTTCAGTTCAGTCCGGTTCTTTGCCTCTTTGTGAGAACTGAGAACTGAACTGACAACCTCCAGCCAGAACCAAGAACTGAACAGGACCGAACAGGTAAGAACCATTCTTTCCTGTCCAGTTCCGTTCAGTTCCCGGTTCGAACTGCCGAACTGGCAAAAATTGGGCAAGAACTTGGCATCTGCTCCCACTACTCAACAAATAACACCATAGTTTACATGGATGAACTTCCAGAAGGCTTAATGATGACAATTCCAAGTTGTATGTATTCATTGGAGGGATACTTACTTCACACAGGCGTAAGTGTACAATAAAAAGCAACTGAATTGGGACCGACAGTCGCACATCTTGTACATCCCCCATCCCGTTACCACTACCCCACTATGGCACGTCAACCAACCTATGCCTTGAAAGATGAAGGACCCCTCCAATAAAATACAACATCCGCTCGCCGCAGTCTTTTGCGACAAGTCGTTGTCACCTTGTCGATACGAACCTGGCGTCTTGACTCACAGCCTCCACCGACAACCCTCTCACAATCCTCCCAGGCCCCTCCGCATCCGTAACAGCATCCCGTCACTTTCCATTATACCCCCTCACCACTCTCCACTTATCACCAAAATGAGCTGCGTTTTCCTCTGCTGTAGGAACAAATGTATACCCAGGATGTCGCGTATTCACCGAAAAACATGAGAAACGTACGTGTGTAGATCGATAGAAGCAGGAGAGATTAGAACAGCGCCAAACGAACAAACTAAGGGTCGGCCAGACAAAGGGGTCGGCCGGACAATTGGGACTTTCCCTCTCCCGGACTTTGTGGCTTGACCGGTGTTGGCAGACAAGTTTTTAAAACTCCGAAAACCCACTCAATCTTACTCGTTTTCAAGATTTCTCAGTCAATTCTTAACGAAAAAAATGAATAAAATATGTCTGTTCAGTTCGGTTCGAACCAGTTCAAAAGCAGTTCTCAAAATTTTTCTCATACCCGAACTGCGAACTAGAACTGACTGCTTGAGCCCGAACCAGAACTGGAACCGTAACCGAACTGTCCGTTCGGTTCTGCCAGTTCGGTCCGAACTGACAGTTCGGAACTGAACTTCGGCAACGCTACTCATTCTGACGAATGGGATCAACTTGCGATTTCGAAAGTGAACGGTCGATGGCCTAGAAAATCCACTCGCCTCATTGCGGTCGCTGTGTTTCTTGTTGTGTTTCTCGCCATCTTCCTCCCCGTCATCTTCGTCGTTGTGCGCAAGGCGTCGAACAACAATGGCGCTGTGAGCGTCTCTCACCCTTCCTGTATCTTCGTGTTCCTATTCTCGAGCTCTCCTTAGCATGTTGTACAATCTCCCCTCGCTGGATGGAACCCTGTTGGTTGTTACAAGTTCGTTACAACACAATCTTTAACATTGTTTTCTAATTATTTCTCTAGTGATACCGGGAATCCGCGTACTTTGCCTCTTACCTCCGCTCAAATGACCCCAGCCCAATGCCTTACATATGGTGGGAATGGGAGATACCCGTACTGTGGTGTTGAAGATGGAAACGTGCGCTGTCCATATTTCATTTTGGCCAACCCTGATCCTAACTCTGCTCCAGCAATGCTGTATGCGCGCTTACTCATGTTCCTTGAAAGAATCTCATCGGCATTTTTCAGATTGCGGCTACAGTATCCAGAGTTCAGCAACCCCTGAAAACGTCAAGGAATGTGACATGGCCTGCGCAGGGAACAGCACCCAAACATGTGGGGGTTTCTGGAAAATATTCATCTACTCCTACGGCCGACCTGTGACGCCGGTCAACAAGCCGTTAGTGAACGGTTTGCAGTATAACGGATGCTACACGTATGTTCTCCCATCCATCCCACATTGTTGTTAGTACAAATCAATCCTTAGTGATATCAACACCACTTCGCGTTCTCTCAAAGGGACGTTTTTCACTGATCAATTGATGACCGTTGAAATGTGCACCTCGGCCTGCACATCAAACTACAAGTTGGCCGGTCTGGGGTTTGGGAGTCAGTGCTGCAAGTATTCACGTCACCGATGACATATGAAGGTTTCTGACATTTTCATAGTCTGCGGCAATAGTATCGCGCCTTGGGGAGTAAAGGTTGATGATAGCCTGTGCGGTCAAACATGTCAAGGGGACCCAACGGAATTCTGCGGTCGTGACCTCCATCTGACGGTGTACGGAACATTCTCATGATAACAAAAAACGTAGTGTTCGGATTTTTAAGTTGTTCTTTCTTGCTACGAGGAGTAGGTTTTAGCCTTGGAAAATTTTCAAATTCACGTAGCTCTAATACCGGGTCCAAGGACTATATCTAGTGTACAAGACAGACATGCAAAAGGAATGAGGGGGTAAGTTACGAGGTAGATCAGCTATAGTAAGTTGTAATAGCAAGGCCGAGCGAATGGGGGAATGGTTATAAGTGCAGACGACGGTGGATGAGTAAATAATAGCTATAATCCTTTTGAAGCCCATCTGCCATCTCTAGGAAGAGTCACAATGTAACGTACTAGTAGTAAGTACTGTGCGTCCAAGCCGTGAAAATGTTCCAGATCGCAAACACGTCATAATCTAGTTACCTCGCAGTGGCAGTCGGCCCTGCCGCTCCTGTACAAGGCGCAGTGGGAACCACAGCGAACGTTGGAGAATACTCATTCGGATATGTACACCCCGCAACGGTCACAATCCCGCCCTGAGTATCAGCTTGGTTGAACCACCCATTGACACCCTGTGTCACCTTGCTCGCTACCCCAGTGAAGGTCGGCACAGGCAACGTGGTTATCGGCCCAGTATTTGTGTACGTCGGCAACAGGCTGGCAGACAGACCTGCGCTCGAAATGCTTGTTGGAGGCCAGGGGTAAAGGGCTGAGGTTGAAACAGCAATAGAAGAAGGTACGCCTCCTGTTTGCCACGGAAGGAAGGTACCATTGAAAGGATCGGCGGGGGTGGTGATGAGAGACGCACATTTGCCTTGAGAGGTGCGTGGGTCTGTAGGGATCCATCCGTTTTGCAGGCCTAGTTGGTATGACCATAACGGTGAGCTAATGTTGCCCGTTTGATCCGGGCCGACCTATCATGCCAATTGTGTTACGCGCAAAAGAAGAAGTCAAGGTGAGGTTATTACCTTCCAGGTCCAGAAAAACCAATCACCGAGTGCGTCCATACTGGCCAGGACCTCATTCATCACGCCCTGCTTCATCGTATCGTTATAGTTCTCCCAGTTTTCGTATATTGGGCATTCAGGGTTCGTCGAGTTGACATTGACCCCAATCATGAACAAGCCACAATCATTAAGGGCGGCGGAGAACTCTCCCGCGACAGTTACTCCGAAACCCGCACGACTGTATATCAACGTTCCCCTCAAAGGTGCACTCAAAATGAAACTCAACCACTTACGCAGCTTCCGCACCCGGCAACCAATTAGTGCATGCCTGAATTGGCCAATTCCCGCCAGGTTGTCCAGATGGCCCGACGACAGCAACTGGGTCAGTATTGCCCTCGAAGGCGAAATAGGGATGTTGATCTAAAGCCATGCGATCAGCACCAGCTAAGTAACCGGCCTGCGAGATATCGCCAATAAACCCGCCGTCCTGAATGGCAATGTACTGACGGAGCCATCAATGCCAACCTTTTGAATCATGGTAAAACGTAACTCACAGGTCCATTTCCTGCTCCAACTCCTGTAATATTCCGAATTATATTATAGGCTTGAAGGTAGAACGGCGTCAAGATGTCCATGGTTAGAGTAGGCTCGTTAATAATTCCGAACATCGGGACCACATCTCGGTATTGGGGCTGGGAGATGAACTCCGTTATGACGCGCAGATAGTACAATGTTCTTTGGGCATTGGCAAGGCCCATGATTCCCTGAAGAAAGTTGTGTACACCGAGACTGCGTCAGGGATGATGATTAGATGGAAGGGAAGGTAAACGAAGGTGGTCACTCACACTCCGCTGTGGTTGTAGCCTGTCGTTGGAATAGAATGCGGGTCAATAACTGTACCGGTAGCGAGCCAAGTCCTTAAACTGACCATTCTGCGACCCCGGAACGGCATGAAGGTCAAGACACACCCTCATCCCATATTTTCGTGCCCAACCCAAGAAACGCACAAAGTACCTACAGTTGCGACGGATTAGTTGCAGTTCGCACAGCAAAGCAGGATAAAATGCTGACTTCCATGATGTCCCCTCTAAGTACGGTTCCCCTGCCCACGTCTCGATAGCCCAAAACGCCAAGGGAACACGTATCCAGTTGAGACCGGCACCTAAAATCGCTAAGTTTTGCTCTTGGAAGAAGGACGTGGGAAGACAAAACACAAACCTGCCATTTCGGCGATATCTTGTTCCGTCTACATGAAATTGCTTCGTCAGTGTTCTCGACAATTGCCACAAATCAAACACTTACGACAAACGTGTCGTAATGCGTCTCCAGTTGTGCCAACCCGCCGTTCGCCGTATCCGCTGCCATCAGAGTACTTAACGTGAACTCATCCACTGCACCCGGGTAGCGCTGATATATATCAGGCCTTATGAATGGCTCCATGACCAACCACCCTCCGAGGTTGACACCATACACGCGGTCCTTGCCCCAGGTCCAAGAGGTGTTCAAGGGCGGCGTCCAAGAGTTGGCCTGTGCGTTGTTGTTGAACGGGTTAGCAGGGTCGTCGACCCCTAGAGATGAAGAGGCGTTAGCAGATTCAGGGTAGGTGGTGAGACGACTTGCAGAATCCTCCGAAAGGGTTCTTGTATGTGAATTTGGTCCCATTCGCCATCGTAACTGTTGAGCCGTCCCCTCCAGTCTTCAAGGCCGCCATCAGGTCAACATAAATCCTTGAGCAACCAAAAGAAACTCACGATAGCGTTGGCGCCTGAAGGCGACCCTTTCGTCGGCTTACCCGACCCCGTCGACCCACCCGACCCACTCGCTGCAGCTGACGACTTCTTCACAACGACAAAGAAAACGGGAAGGAAGACAGCGAGGAAGATCAGCACCACAACAGCCACTGAAACCAACAACCGAATAAATTTCCTGGGCCGCTTTTTCTGAAGTTGCAGGTCTTCCGGGCGCTCTCCGAATACTTTAGCGCTGTCTCCGGCGAGCAATGTTGGGACAATGGCCGAGGCGAGGGGCTGGGACTCCTTCGACGCGCCTAGGTCATTTGTGCCAAACGCTGACAACGATGAGCGCTCTGATATGACGAAGGGCACTGGGGGTTGGAGCGCGGTATTGTCCAACTGATAAGGGGGGTCAACTGGTTGAGTTGTGACAACCTCCGCGTCGTCATGTTCAACATTGCCAGACTGGGGGTCAGCTCCCGTCGCTGCCTGGGAACCATATGAGGGCACCACCTCATTATCTAGTTGTGCTGCTGGTGGATCGTGGAACGGGTCAGAGTCGTTGGGGTTCTTCGCTTGGGAGGTGTCCAAGTTTTGAGAGACCCTGTTCGACATCGCAAGGTCAAGTCCGCGTAGGTGGGGGGAAGGGGACGCAAACGAGTGCTAGGGGTGGCAGTATATGATAAGGATCCCACCACGTTGGTCCCTACTTATTTAGAATGATTCGAGGACATGTTCCATTCTGCGGCCCTGAGGGCGCTAACGGAGAATGGAAATGAGATCATCACTCACCTTTACACAAAAGCTCCGCAACTACGTTCAAGTTGCTTTGATGAAGCAAGGATGGCCTCTATGGAAACTCTTGCATTCGTACGAGGCTCGAGCAAATTGGACTTGGTCACCTGCGATAAGTAGTATGTAAAAATAACTTATGCATATCGATATCATAGAGATCAAACCATCTGTTTGACGTGAGCTATGTTTAGAGATCAGGGGCCGCGCTGGTCCTTCTATTCGGGACGAATTATAGATATCGCGCTTATTTTTGCGACGAAAGAATGCAAATTTAAATCGACTGCAAGTTGAGACTCGAGAGAGAGCTTGTCACAGTACCGAGGCAGAGATGAGGCCCCATTGTTGTTGGAGGAAACTTTAAGATAAGGGGCTGACAATAAAATCAACGAGCGTCACGAGAGATGAGGTGAGACCGACAAGAAAGAAGAAGGCGCCCGATTTAACTCACAGTGGTACATAATTTACGGAATCGGACTCCTGAGTCCTGACGAGGGTAGGCCTGAACAGGCGACCCGGAAGGACACGGAGGATCAAGTTATCGTCGACACAGAACCATGATATCTATATAGCAGCTAGTGAGCAATCGAACATTGAAAATGACAACAAACTGAGTGGGAGCCTACAGGAGTCTACCCCAAGGGGGCCCCGGGATTTGAATGCCGGACCGGGGGTCTGGGGGGGGGGGAGGCTTCCGAGGGCTTAAAAAAATTTACTAAAGTTAGATTAAATTTCTATTTTTGAAGCCCTATGGCAACGGGCGGACGTATAGGCCATCGAGACAGACATTCAGCTTCACTCGAAGACCTTAGCGTACTGTACCAGGCAAAAAAAATGGAATCTATTCGTCATTGTGTGGACTCGGACGTAATTTATCATTTAATTTCAGATCCGGAAGCGACTGAATTGGTTACGATAAATGAAATACATTTCATTGTGGATGCCATTCCATCTCGTCGAGGGCGCGTTCGCCGAACTCGCGACATGACAGAACTCTTTGTCTGCATCTGTGGGTCTCGAGTTGAAGTTCAGGAGCAGGTTATTGGTTCAAACACTGCGTTACGATGTGGATATGATTCAGAAGGCTATGAAAATCATGGGTAACTTCTAACTAGTTCCGTTAAGTTCTGCATTTTCTCATACTAATATTCATGTTCTCTTAAATGGTTTCATTTGGGATGCTTCAACTTCATGTGTGCTCCGAAAAATTGGCGTTTCGAGAGTGATGCGCGCTCAAAGAAGTGGCGCGAGTAAATTTTTTCTTCATTTCCTCGTGTATGTGAACAACATGTAACATGTTTTTCTTGGAACTTTTACCCTTTTCGGTGCGACATATCCATTTTAGGAAGGTGGGGAGGGGGGGGGTCACCTACAAGTGCTTAAAAAAATTTACCGACCCCGTGTAATTTTTAAGGTCCTTGGGCCCCCTTGGTCTACCCGCAACTTCAACCCGTTGAAATTTGAAACGTGATGGTTTGGTGGCCAATTTCACGTGAGCCAAATTTCAGGTCACATGTCATAACGCGTGAAGGCCGTTGACTTATACTTCCATTTTTCAGTGAACTCAAATCATGAATGACACAATGAAATGCTTAATATAAGTCATTCTTGCATACAAATACCCTAATGTAGAGGTTCGAAACAAGATGTCCAACATCTGCATTAAGAATTTGCGGCATGGTTTTTCGCTCTCGGAAATATCTTGGAAATATCAAATACTATCTAACATTGATCCACCAACCTTGGAGGGAAAACAAAAACAAAACGTCATCAAAAAGGGGCTTCGCAAACGGAAATAGTTCAACTATTGTTATAGAGGCTGCGTTCGCTAGTAGCAACAGGCTTAGCATTTTAAGTAGTCCTGTGCATATCACTCCAAGGGGCTGGCGGAACGTGGATCCCGTATATAGGGTTGGGGGGGGGGGTCCGCTCGGGGGTCGAATTTTTTTTTGTGACCTACTAAAAAAAATGCTTCCAATAAGCCCAAATAACGCTCACCTAGCAATTGGTGTACGGCAGACACCTAATTTACATATTTGCTGTCCGAAATTGTGACTGAGAGCCAAAGAAAATCAACAAACTTTTTTGTTACGCCGCTCACATTTGCAAAAAGGATGGTGAAGAAGAAGTAAGTCCCTATAACTTATGTGTCTAATCTAATCCGATACTACGACTAGAGGAAATAGCTTAGGTTTACCGTTTACAAGCGACAGCAAGCTTCGGTGCCCCAAATGTGCGAAGGCGCCAAGAAGGCGCATCAACGTCCGTTGTAATCTCGGTTAAGTTACAGAAGGCAACGATATTAACAGCAGCCGGCGCACACATACACGCGGTCCAAAACGATCGCAATTGGACCGAGGGTGTGACAGTGGTGGGGAGGTAGTCAGTTTCAAGTTGGTTGAGAGAGAGGGAGGAGGTGTAATTATTTCGCTGATCAACATGAAATGCATGAACTGTTAGTCGTGCATCGAAGTCTTGGTCTTGTGTGGATATGGGGGTGAAGCGTCGTCGCACGTAGAAACTTGAAAAATGTAATATATTACCTGAATGAGTATGTTTTTGACATAGGAAGTCGGAAAATTTCCTTTTTTGGGGGGTAGAGAGGAGGGGGGGGGGTAAGCCGAGAGGGCTCTAATTTTTTTTGCGACTGTATATGCAAATTCCACGTTCCGCCAGCCCCTTGTATCACTCCCCCCGAACCGTGTCAGAAAGTTGTTAGGTAATCTTCGGACTTTGAAACTGTTTCGCGTCAATATTGTGGTGTCCCCTCGTACTGTTGACGCGTTTATATCCTTACAACGCTCCCCATCACTATAAATTCATTTCAGATTTCATTGAAAGATCAACCTCAATGCAAGAAAATGTCCGAAATGTTTGACGCTACGAGAAAACTTGGAGAAAACACCTGTACCGGAAATCCCTCTGTACCTTCCACATCAAGCTCCTCCTTGCTTTCATCTCCAAGCGACCCTCAGGGCTTACAATCTACCACGTTCCTGTCACCTTTGGGCTCCCCGTTCGATGTCTTAATGGATGGATCATCAAGCCAACCTCGATTGAGGCTGTCTTGGCAAAGCGACGAACAGAACAGGTTCTTTTCATGCAAAGGCCGCCCCCCGGTTTCTCCAAGGACGGAACAGGATCAAAATGTCTGCTATCATTAAGTGCTCCGGGCCCATACAAATCACCTGCCATTTAATACATTCCTTTACCACTTCTGCCGATCGAGTTCCAGCCTTTCGTGCTGTTTCGTGGCAGTACGAGAAAGCGGAGACGTTCAATTTTGACAGTTCGAAAACCTAGAAACTGTGAGCGCTAAACATAAAATGAGGTGGGAAAAGTACAATATTGTTGGCTAGTCCCTTTGTCGGTGTGATTACGACGCCGATAGGCCTTTTTCGGGTAGGAAGTCCAGCAGGGTACTTGCAGCTGGATGTGCATTGTATTCAACAAGAATGAGGCTTGTAATTGCGAAGGCTACTGATTTTCCGTCGCCAGTTTTTGTGCAACAGAGTATATCTACACCATCAAGAATCGCAGAAACGAGTTCGAGCTGTACTGGGTGCAGCCCGTCCCTCCGAATTGGTAAAATCATCCTCACGATGGTACATTTGGTCTCCAGGCCGATGGGGTCCTGCCAGAGAGGTCCTGTGGCCATATGCTTAGGTGGATAGGGGTTCAACCTATTCAAGAAGTAAAGTAAATCAAGTGTAGTGTTCGAAAATCATTGAATGTCGCGTCGACAATGAAGGAACCGTCGATATATTGACGCAACTGCTGATTCAAAGTCCGAAGATTACATAACAACTTTCTGACACGGTTTGGGGGGCGTGATATGAAACAGACCACATACACACGTGAACCGTACAAATCCATAAAATTCACTTGTATCGTGGTCTGTCTACGAGAGACTACATTCTAAGTTGCTTGCGTCTTCCACTCCCAATAACAGTAACACGGATGATAAATGACCATCACGCGTACTTATGTATAACCCGTAGAGAGAGAATTCTACTTAAGTGAAGGTCAGACCCACTAATGGTACGAACAGAATACTCAAATCCACTAATGGCTTCCTGAAAAAAATCGACTCTACGATTCAACAAAGGCTGAGCCAGGCCCCGACCAAAACCAAACCCTCCCTCAAAGAACAATAATTACCTCGATTTGTTCCAGACCTTGTGATCTGCTTTTTCACAATTTCCAGGGATTCACCAAGTTCTGAGATTGTACGGATGGACTTTATAATAATAAAGTCAACCAAAAATAAATAAAGCAGAGTTTCGTCATTGATGCTCTCCATACTTATGGCACCTCGCCAAAGTGACCACATGCTGCAGCGATAATATTTGAGAGCGTCTTCAATTGCGGCGTGTTTGGGCACAGAATGGAATCGAAGGCCTTTATCACAGCGTCAGGCCCGGGCTGACCTTAATTTGGGCTCTACAGCCGCCAGGCTTCTAAACGACAAAGTCTCGATCTTGTGATGCCATCACAAATCCATCCTATAGAGTGGCATGCAGCTGAGAAGCCAGCATGCGCCATGATGATCTTCGGTCCTGCCCGAATTTTTGACTTCAAAATAAGCCGTTGGTATTAATATCGGCCCGCGTGCTGAAGCTAGCCGTACCATGTAAAACTTGAAAACAGTGCAGTTTCCATCTCACGTCACACCAGAAAAAATAGGGAAAATCCGTTGTATTTATCAAAACATAATTGAACTGTGCAGACAGTTGGCCCTTGCCTACAATGTATTTAGTATGAGGGCCTCGCAGGTTGCAACAAGTACACAACATGCCTTGATCTTAAGGTCACAACGGTCGCCTTTGATTGGATGCTTCCTATTAATACCGGCTGATGAGACACATTTGGACTTTCTGCCAAAGTTATTTTATTTGATGAGGGCCTGTTTCCCTGGTCTTCTCGTCGGCCCCCAGCCAAAATCACGCGATGTTGAAGCCGAAACAGTGGAGCCGAAGGTGCGTTCGGTGACACTCTGTTCTGCCTCAGCTTCGCCTGACAGCCTAGTATTTTCTTTATGAATGTTTGTCACCATTCAACGTTTACAAAATCTGCGTATTCTGTATTCCATTGTTCCTACCTTGAACTTCCACTTAAAAAAGTACAACGTTGCACCTCCTGTGGCTGATGAAATTTTACGACCCCCAAAAATACCAGAAACACCTCTGATAAACTTGAAGAAAATAGAGAGGGTTAATCAGTGGTAAGGAACCGGTCTTACATTTTGTAATTTGTCCTAATTTTACGTGAGCTCTACTTATTTTTAGGTCACTGGTATAGGCTGGAATTTATTGAAGGAACCAAGATAATATTAAATATTATCTAAAATTGCCTCTGTGTGACGCCGTCGTCGGGCGCGTCAAGCTTCTGGGAACTCAGTTTCCGTATAATCAAATTGCTAGGCCAACGCCGAAGCCGAGGCAAGACCGGACACTCAAACAGGCCCTGAGTGAAACCCGATCTCACACCGCACAGTCAGGTGGAATGCAGAACTTCTCAGGACGGAGAATTAGTGGAGATACGAAGGTCAACAACGGTGATTTATAACAGTTCACTCTTCCCTGTAACCACAATCAGCCATGGCACCATTCTTCCTACGGAATTTGATACCCCACAGAGAGCAGAAACAGCAAACAAATCTGCTCACTGTTATTGGTGACTTGACTTGGGTTCAATGGGCTCAGTTCTTCGTTGGGTACGTCATTTCAAAATTCACGTGATCGTGGCGGACTTAGACTCTCAGATGGCTAGCATGGACTTCAACCGCCTTCGGCTTTTTCTCTGTGCCTCTCAGCATCGAACAGTTTGAAGTTCAGTTCAACAAATCTACTAATCAAATTGTGGGTCATCACAAATCATTGGATACAATTAACGACAACACCACTTCCTCGTAGACAACCGCAATCACCCTCACTCTTTTATTCCGATCATTAGGCGCAGTTTGTCCCACCTCTTCGTCTTTAATCATCGATCCTCATGACTTTCCAAGGTCATATTCGGCATAATTTCAGATCGCTACGGCCGGAAATGGCCTCTAGTTTGTAATCTCCTCTTCATCTTTTCTCTCGAGCTCGGTGCCGGGTTCATTCAAACATTCAAACAATTTCTCATACTTCGGTCTCTCTTTGGTGTGGGAATGGGGGGGATCTGGGGATTAGCAGCGTCAACCGCGCTGGAAAATCTTCCAATCGAAGCTCGTGGAATGGCGAGCGGCTTTTTACAACAGGGTTACGCATGCGGATATCTCTTCGCGGCTTTGGTCAGCTTACTCATCGTCCCGGAAGTCAAGCAGGGCTGGAGAATCATGTTTTGGACGGCTTCCGGTTTATCTTTTATCACATCCTTCCTACGCTCCCTTCTGCCCGAGAGCCAGCACGTACTACGCGCAAAGGAGGTTGAGCGTTACTTCGGAGTCGATACATCAAACAAGACCAGGGCCTTCATGAGAAATATGAAGGAAATGCTCAAAAGGCACTGGGCGTTATGCATTTATGCTGTTTTACTCATGGCGGGTACGTGTCTATCACCTATGGTTGTCACCATCTTGCCCTTCCTCACACTGCCGTAATTTAGGGTTTAACTTTCTCTCTCATGGTTCTCAGGTATTCAGTCCCTATCGCTATAAGCGAGTGTGATTCGACGTAATCGATGGTCCACTCCTTAGGATTTATATCCGGAATACCTGGAGACAACAAAGGGATTCACGAGGCGTGATGCGACGATTGCTACTATATGGGGAAACGTGGTTAGTACCCCGTTTACATTTCAAGGATTCTGCTTAGGTGGGTGTCGCCTTCTCCTGTGTTTAGGGCTCCCTTTCGTGCGTGTTCAAAATGTAGGATCGGTCGATACACTAACACCTTCACAGAGGCGGTATATTCGCAGGAATTCTTAGTCAAAGGATTGGTCGTCGCTTAACAATGATGTAAGTGCCTCATATTTACTACACAGCGGTTAAACTAAAATTGTGAAGTCTGATGGTCTTGCTCGCCGGAGGTGATTTATTCAAGTGTCTCGCTTTCGAGAGCTCACTTCATTCATCGACGCAGCATTCATCCCTCTCTGGATTCTGCCAAGCTCTTTTATTATGCTTTCAGCTGGCGCTTTCTGCATTCAGTTTGGTATACAGGGCGCGTGGGGTGTGGTGAGCCTCAAATTCCTGTCGGCTTTGCTCTTTCATTGACTTTAACATAGATTCCAATTCAGCTTGCCGAGATGTCACCACCCGCCTTCCGCGTAACCTTCTCTGGTGTCGCATATCAGCTTGGAAACGTGAGCTGTTAGAATTTCAAGAAAATCGCGCTAATAAGTGCGTTGGATGAATAGATAATATCTGCTGCCTCTGCTCAGATAGAAACCGGTGAGCTGTTATGTTTCTGCGCCAACGTGTTCCTGAATAACATAACAATACTCTAGTCGGTGGTCAACACTTAAAAACTACCATCTACGAAAATGGTCAAGAGATTATCGTTCCGGATTATGCAAAGGTCCGTGGTTTGAAGTGAACGAACTCTGTTTTCGAAGTACCAACTCGGCATCGCAGGTGCAAGGGATATTCATCGGTACAGTCACCGCATTCGTTGTATTCATCACTATAATCGGGCCCGAGTACGCCTACGCAAACCCTATCCTTCCATTTGTTTGTTTACATCTTGACAGGAAACATGGGGCTACCTTCGAGCAACCCAGATCAGATTTCGAGAAAGGTGGTGTGAGGGGCAAATCTTCGAGGGTCCCGAAGCTTATCATTGGGTTGAGCTCCGAACCAGAGGCCATTGAGCTCGAGAAGGCAAGAGTTAAAATTATCGACAGGTCTTATACATAATTTGCTTTAAGGCATGAATGTATCGAGCTTTCAATTTTTGGCATACCAGACGCGCAGATGAGTAGCTGCCTTACTTGGGATTTTTGTTGAAGTACTCTCCTACGGCTTTCTCCTGCCACTCGTTCCGGATCCGTGGGCTCGGCTTCCCTTATGCTCATTTTTCTACGCTGGGCTGGCATTCAACGCCAATAACCCTCGACCGTCGTTCCTACTAAGGAAGTGCCACTAACCATTGAACAGCTTTTGTCAAATATGGTAAATTCTATCGGCTATCGTTTGTGTATTTCCCTCGGCTCAATTAAGTCCGACACCGTTATCTGCTAAGGGGTGTGCGCAAGTGACAAGCGTAAGCTGGCATACGAAACATTTTTTTGTCGGATTCGGGTGCCGTGGATAGATGGGAGGTATTTCACTTATCAACAACCATCTCGGTTGTTCTTTCACTGATGTTCATCCACGAAATGGCAATTCTACATCCACCCTTCACCATCCTTGTTTCACGAATGAGGTCGGGCTAAGATCTAGGGTAAAATTTTCTCAATTTGTTTTCACCTTCACGCCAACTCTGAAAATCATACCTCTCCTATTTTGCCGAATGACTTGCAACTGCCACGTTCTTCGCAAGCCCGTTATCCATCCAGATAGAAGTTCAAGCTGGGCCATGGGCTCATGACCACTGAGGACCGTTCGGTCGATTGATGTAATTAATTCACTCTGCCGTAATAGGGCAAACATAAGTATAACGTCCTCCGATAGACAATTCCCCAAATCCCAACCTAGGAGGCGACGTAAACGTGCTGGGCTCATGATGATGATCCGCCAGACTCCCAACAGCTTTGCAACTTGAAAAAAAGAGGACGTGGACCACACAGATGGAAAGCACATGGCTCCTTGAGAGCAGGATTGGTACTGGTAGAACGCACGCGGTCTTCACAGAAAGGCATCGCGCGGGATGCATTCTCACTATGTACATCGAAATAACAACCAACTATAGCTAGGTGTAGCAAATGAACTGTTCGTGGTATCCTACTAGTGTGCGTCAGTTACATACAATCCAACAAAAAGTCCGTCCAAAAAACGACAGGTGACAACAGCTATCTGTATCCAGAATAAATACTAACCGTCCATCTGAAATCGTCCATCAATGGGTCCATCGGCAGCCACCCCCGCCCCAATCCCCGCCTACCGAATCCCCCCCACCAACACTCACGCCCCCGTACAAGCCGCAGTCGGCACAACCGCAAACGTCGGCGTATACTCATTCGGATAAGTACACCCCGCCACAGTAACAACCCCACCCGCCGTATCAGCCTGATCAAACCACCCATCAAACCCACTCGTAACCTTACTCGGCGCACTCGTAAACGTCGTAGGCACAGGCATCGTAATCACCGGCCCAGTATTCGTATACGTAGGCAGCAAGCTCACAGAAACGTCCGCGTTCGTCATCGTTGCCGGTGGCCAGGGATACTTCACTGACGACGCATCTGGTATGGAAGATGGTGTGGAGCCGGTTTGCCAGGGTAGGAAGGCTCCGGAGAAGCGGTTGATGGATACGGAGAGGGAGGCACATTTGCCTTGGGCTGTACGTGGATCTGTGGGGATCCAACCGTTTGCAAGGCCAAGTTGGTAGGACCATAGGGGGGATGATATGTTTCCTGATTGGTCTGGTCCGATCTGTGTTATTTACTTCTCTGTTAGCTTCAAGGAAGGTAAGGAAGGGGGACAAGACGGACCTTCCACGTCCAGAAGAACCAATCGCCCAACGCATCCATGGTAGCCAAAACCATATTCAACAACCCCGCCTTCATCTCGTCCGAATAACTAGGCCAGTCGTCGTATTCGGGACACTGCGGATTCGCAGAAACAACACCCACACCGACCATGAACAGCCCACAGTCGTTAGGCGCAGCTGAGAACTCTCCGGCAATCATTACCCCGAACGAAGTTCGCCTTTATCAAACAACCATCCGTCAGACCCCCTTCCTGTCGAACAGAAGAGGAAGAAAGGAAACTCACGCATCCTCTGTAGGCTGCCCAAAAATGTTGCACGCCAACGCAGGCCACGTCCCTCCAGGCTGACCAGTCGCACCAGTCGTATTAACAGGACTAGTATTTACGCCCCCAAACGCAAAATAAGGATGTTCATCCAATATCATCCGATCAGCGCCTTGCAAGAAACCAACCCAGTCACCGGCACCATTGAATGCGGAGTGCATGGCGATGTACTACACAAAACCCCCATCCCAATCAGCACCTGCCTGCCTGCCCCCTTTGATCGTGGGTGGAAAAAATAACTCACAGGTCCATGACCAGCACCCAACCCCGTAATGTTCCTGATCAAATTATGTGCCTCGAGGTAAAAGTTTGACAAAGCAGCCGTCCCCGCCGTAGGCTCATTCACGATGCCAAAGATGGGAATGAGGTCTTGATACTCAGGTTGTGTGATGAACTCTGTTAGCACGCGAATGTAATCGAGTGTTCGTTGCGCGTTTGCGAGGCCCATGTTACCGGACATGAAGTTGACGACCTTTAGCCTAGATAGAGGGGGTGTGGTTAGCCAGGAAGAAAAAGAGGAGGGAGGAGGAGGAGGGGGGAAGAGCATAACTCACATCCCGGAATGATTATACCCATTTTGAGACCCAGGAACGGCATGTAAATCCAAACATACTCTCAGACCATACTTCCTCGCCCAGCCCAAGAATCGGAGAAAGTACCTGTCAACCAAAGCCCATCAGCCATTGGGTCAAAAAAGGAGGGAGTCGTAAAAGTGAGGACAAAGAGGCTCGCGCAAGTCAAGAAATAGAGCGAACGAGGCTCAATCCAAGAAAAAATGCGAAAGAATGCAAACCAAAATAAGTGTGAAAGACAAAAGGGACACACAAGGAGGCGAAAAAGAAAGACAAACGCACTTCCACGACGTCCTAGCAAGAAACGGCTCCCCAGCCCAGGTCTCGATAGCCCAAAAGGCGATGGGGACGCGGACCCAGTTTAGACCGGCACCTGTGTAAATGGGATGGCTGGGTGAGTTTCCATGGGGGAAGAAGGGAGCTAAAACGACGGACCTGCTATTTCCGCAATGTCCTGCTCGGTCTATCCAACAAGAGGGGGGGAAAGAGAGCTTGTCAGCACACGTTCACACAGGCAAAAGGGGGAAGACAAAGGACGACAAGAGAGAAAAAAAAAAACTACTTACAATGAACGTGTCATAATGCGCTTCCAACTGCTGCAACCCCCCACCTGCCCCCGTATCCGCAATCATCAACGTGCTAAGCGTAAACTCGTCCACTGCGCCTGTATATTTCTGGTAATACGATGGCGTGATGAATGGTTCCATAACCAACCACCCCCCAAGATTAACCCCAAAGACACGGTCTTGACCCCATGTCCAAGATGTGTTTAGGGGGGGCGTCCAGGAATTTGGACGGGCGTTGTTGCTGAACGGGTTTGCGGGGTCAGATACCCCTGTATGAGGTGCGGTGTTAGAATGGAGGAAAGGAAGAGGAAAGAAGGGCAAGGAAAGAAACGCACAAAACCCGCCAAACTTATTCCGATAGGTAAACGTGGTCCCATTATCCATCGTCACGGTCGACCCATCGCCGCCTGTCTATAATCATTGTATCATCAGCATCATCGTCCCCCCCATTTATCTGTACTCACCAGAACACCAGACGTACTCCCTCCATTACCACCCGTCCCACTAGGCGTCGTCCCGCCACCACCCCCAGAGGAGGAGGAGGAAGAGGAAGAAGAGGCCGACGCCGACGATTTCCTAACGACCCCGAAAAACACAGGCAAAAACACGGCTAAAATCAACACTACCGCCACCCCCAAACCAACTCCGATCCAAAAGCGCTTGCTCCTCTTCTTCTTTGTCTGTCCAAGTTGTCCCTGGGTCCATTCTGATGCAGGCTCAGCGTAGGGCGGGGGAAGAGCCAGTTGAGATTCCTTTGCTGGACCGAGATCGAGGTCGGTGGAACCGAGCACTGTTAGTGAGGAGCGCTCGGAGAGGAGGGGTGGTGGTGGGAGGAGGGCTGTGTCGATGTTGTCTTCGGTACTGAGGTTGGGGTTGAGGTTGTGAGCAGGAAAGATTGCGTGGGGAAGAGGGAAAAGAGAGTTCGGATCAGCAGTGTCATCTGCTCGTGGTTGTTGGGCCCTTAGGCTTGGGACGCTCGTACTCGTCGTGAGGAGTTGGTCTCCTTCCACTGCCAAGGGATGGTCGACGAACGGGTCGTCTCCACCACTGGATGAAGATGGGTTGTTGTATGCGGCTATGAGCTGCGCTTCAAAGCTGTCCAGTGTGTGGGAGGCCCTATTGGTATCCGCCATCTTTGGTTTTGTGGGCAACCCCGCGACGAGGAGGAAAAGGAAGGAGGAGAGGAAGAAGAAGGAAAGGGAGGGGGAGGCGAAGAAGGAACAGGGAACAGAAAACGATGGGTAACGGCATGCTGCAACAGATAATGTCATAATGATATTCTTAGATAAGGAAGTATACATACGGTCCTTTGCGGTCTTTGCGGCGCCAAAGTTTGAGCTTGGACCTGGATGTCGTGTGATCGTTTCGCCTAGCCATGAACGTACTTTTCGCCGTTGACCTCCGGTCCCCCCGCACACTGCCCTCTTGGCTATACCTTGGCCACACCACGAGTTAACCGCGCGCCTCGCCTTCCATCAAATTTCATAAACATACGGCCCTTGGAGCGAGGAGAACAACACAAGCTGATTCGGCTTGAATTTTGTCCTCTTCATGAAAGGTGGCGTTTCTTGGGCTCAGTGTCGTAATCGAGTCGTTGTGAATTCCAGAGATGATGATGGAAGTCGAGTGTACCTTGGAGACCAAGTGGCAGACCGTGTGAGATTCAAACTGTTTCTGTTTCTGGGGAACTTGGGAGAATCACTCAAGGCGATGATGGCGGCTGATGGCGGCTGATGGCGGTCGTGGTGGTCTTTGAAGGCGATGATGACGAGGGGAAACGTCATCGATATCGATCATCCCATAGCATCCAACCGTTCCGCCACCGTCATGAACAGTGATACGCCTTCGAACTCTTCACCTCAAATATGACACGTTCGTTCCCTACCGTCAATCCAATGTAATTCCTGCACCACTCCTGGATTTCTAGAGCCTCGTGATACCCAATACTTGGTCAGTATGACAGCGGCGAGCGCCCTTCTTTCCACCTGTGGCATGAACACCATTGAAATTCGGATCCGTAGTCTCCTGCGGGCAGTACTACATAGTGACCCCGGAGAGATGACTACCCCGCGGCCAAGCTTACTTGGTACTCGGCGGAACTTCCAAGTGAGTAAATTGTCAACAATACTTCCAGAGGTGCATATAAAAGCCAACTGGAGTCCAGCCAAAACTCAAAACACAGTCAAGGCAAGATGAAATTCGCCCCACTCGCCCTCCTCGCCGCCCTCCCGTCCCTCGTATCCGCCATAGTCCCACCAGGCGCAAGCACACCCCTCTTCTACCTCGTCTCTTCTGAGTCTTCAAGCTCCACTTCTTCCTCCAACCTCCTCGTAAGTCCGTCCTCTCCATTCTCACCCACTCACACTTACCCTTTCACACACGCAGTCCGTCCACCTCGATGGCACCCTCTCCGCCTCTTCCTCCTCTCCCCCCGCCGAATTCTACTTCTCCCAAGGGTCCCTCCTCGCCCACCTCCTCCCCACCTTACCGCGTCCACCTCTCCCTCTCTCCTTCCAGCACAGGCTGTACAACCTACGGAGGCCTAGACTTCGTCCAAGGCACCAGCACCAACAAATGCGCTTCCTATTCCGGGTTCCAGATCCAGAGTAACACTGAGAATAGTCAGTTGGGCGCACAGTTGGTCGTTAATTTCGAGGGGGGTTTCTATGTTTGTTCTGGGAATACCGTGAGTACCTTTCTTTCTTTCTTGTGTGGATGACGTTTTTGGGGTGGGCAAGGAGAGCTGATGGGGTTTTTGTAGGTTGCGTATAAGGTTAACCCTGGAGATGGACCGTCAGGGTGTACGCCTGTTTCGCTGTACACCGTCCCCGTTATATAAATCGAGTCGGATCAGATCAAGGACGGTCATCAGAAACATTTTGTGGGAAGGGGATAGGGTGGGTACAACTGACTTACTTTTGTGTGCATACAAATTTCATTATAATGGACATGTTGCATTTTGAGTTTGGATGGGCAACGTTTAGGGTCTGTCCAAGGGGCTCCGAAAGGAAGATCCCTAGATATCCCAGTCCCATGGCCGTGTAAGGTAGAGGACATCCAACTCGTTCCAACGTCACGTGTAGTTACTTTCTTGTGACACCCTCATCCAAAACAGGAATTACTCCTCTAGAAAACGAGAGAAATGAGAATGAAATATTACCCACCTCAAAATCGCAAAATCGGAAACCATAGAATCGTTTAAAACAAGATTAAGCATGTATTTACAAAATTATATGTGCTAACAGTAAGAATTGGGTTTAATCGCCCCAAAATACGAAATATGTACAGTAATATGGCAGGAGTTGATGGAATAGAAAGGCAAACAATCGAGTAAATGATCTGGATAGGGTAAATTCAACGAACTTTTGCCTTCTCCATATCGTCCATGAGTGTTTGTGGGAGGACATGGTGTCCTCGATATTTGCGCGCTGCCCAAGCAGCTTGACTGCTGTTGAGGCCCTTTTCGTAGGCATCCATAAAGCAGTCAGCTCAAGTGGCAAACCTCAAACAATGTTAGATTAATTCAAACGAATTAAGTTGGACATACTTGGACTGTTGGCTTCGTTTCGGCATTCTATGTCGCGTTCTGAACGCGATTTCGCGAGATGTGCTGCAAAATATAGGCGTGTTGGCAGTATTTTTGGGTGATCACGCTCAATATTTTTTTTCCCGAATTCTTTATTTCTACACTATTACAACTACTTTTGGAACAATCTTATGGAAGCTGATTGTCCTAAAAATCCTTCATTATTATTTGAGGCATTTTATTGTAGAAATGTTGACGCTTTTGGAATTGTCATGCTTATCACGTGACGTTGGAACGAATTGGATGTCCTCTACCTTACCATCAGTATGTAACCCAAATGGGTCAAGTCCACATTTGGCAAATCAGCCAAATAATTTCTAAATCAGGGAGGAAAACATCGTCTCCACACCCATAGTTGCAATAAAGTAGATTACAATGTCTGTTACATGAAATAAAACTAGATGAATTTATTCTAAACTTGAAGTCCATGGTGAGTCCTCTTTGTGGGTGATCCCTGTCTAGACAGAGTGGATACTGTTGACATGGTCCATTTCCGTGCTTGTCTTTCAACTCCATCCTGCTTGGCATTGTGTTTGCTTATACCTGGATCCTCACCGTCTTCCTCGGAATTAACCATCTCATCTTCGATAATCTGGACCACCTTGCTATCTGGGAACTCATTGGAGACTGTTTCAGATGTGGGAATAGCATTGTATACTAGGTGCCCTCAGAGTAGAGTTGCAGATTTGCAGTTTCGAGCTGCAGCTGCATATGTGACATTACATAATATTCTCACGTGCAGGTGCACACCTGATGTGTATGACTGCAGATTGATAACAAAACTGGTATCTCTCTACTTTACCAACGCCGCTGTGGTACATCAATAAATAGGCAAAATAATTTCTGGGTTTCCACTGGTTTTCATTGGTTTTCAAGTTTCTGGAAACTTGGAAACTGGAAGCCCAGAAACCCAGTGCTATGTACTTAATTGTAAAGCCCATTTTACTAGCTTTTGGTTAGTTCCTTAGGTTCCTTAGGTTTCCATCCCTTGTCATTCAGAAAGGTGAAAAGGGGGTTCCTGGGAATTTGGACATGGGTTTTCAAATTTCCTGGTTTCCTTGTTTTTATCAGTTTCTGCGGGTTTATCAGGTGGAGAAACCTCTGGAAACTGAAATGCTTAAATACTGATGACTACAATGGGCCACGAAACCTTGCATAACCAAGCTCTTTCATTTTCGTGTATGATAAATACAAAATAGTGTAATACAAGCAAAATTTTAGCAGGGGACACGCATGGGGGACAAAGTGGCGGGGGAGGAGGAGAGGAGGGAGAAGTACATGACGCATGAGGTCACGTAGTCACGTGTGCCTTCTCAAAGCGGTTGTGATCTGGGGGAACCGGCCCACATAAGCAACAAGAGGCGAGACCAAACAACACAGGTCGACGACTCAAAGTGACCAATTGTGACTGATGACAAATCTGCAGCTGCAGCTTGAAACTGCAGAAACTGCGAATTTGCAGCTCTACTCTGAGGGCACCTACTGCAACAGGGCGAGGTATGTTTCTGAGAATTTATTGATGTAAGTACTTCAGTGGTGAGCAAGGTAGTGAGTTGGGCAGTGAGCTGTGATGGTAATGAGAAGTTCACTTCTGCACTCATTTCCAGACTATATAAAGAAAAGCTGTCAGGTACAAGAATGCTCCACAAGCTTGAAGAACAAAAGGCTTAGTGATGACATACTTACTAACCCACCAATGAGTCAGTGACCATGCAAGTGAAGCTGAGAAATCACACAGTTAGGTATCGAAGTGATCCTGATTTAGACTTTATCTGGCTGATTTACCAAATGTGGACTTCACCCATTTGGGTTACTGATGGTACATGGTCGGGGGAGTGGGATATCTCAGGATCTTCTGTTCAGGGCCCCTTTGGTCTGTCCGAGAAATTCTTCATTTGATGGCTGGGGTCTTCCCACAGTATGAATTTCTTGATATCATTGCCCATTCCTTGCTTGTCCCCATTGCTGGACTGACTCCAAAGCACCAGGGGTGTCCATATATTTGCTCCTCATAAGTACCTGTATATTTGGTGACTGTAGTTGGAATGTAGTCAGGTTTTCTGTTGCTGTCCAAAGTTATTACTTAAAGCAATGTTCAAAGAAGATATTACAGTTGCCAGCTCCTTATCCTTCAAGTTATGTCATATATTTTTCCATAGGCTGAACCACAGTCTATGAGCACCAAACCAAGGAGTGAGTGATAAAGCCCAGTGAAAACTGGCTCTGCATGGTTCTGAGATGGTGCACACAAATCTGCAACTCTGGGCAAAATCGGAGTTGATCCGCCAGATTTGGCAGTACTCAAATTTTAATTAAATTTAAGCTGAGATACAAATCTAAGTGATTTTGAAAGTTCCACGAAGTCGAGAGCGACTGTACTACCAATCCACATGTTTTTCAGTCCCGGTTCTCTTTGCTCAATTGTGTTGCATTGATGGCTCCACAAAAGCAACCATGTTACTGCCCCAGGTGCAATGGCGCGCTAATGAGCCTCAAGGCCAAGTGGTACCTACCACTTTTATCATAAAACACAGGCAACTGCCAGTACAGCGATTTGTTAATTGCCTAGCTTTTTAATGAAATGAGATAACAAGGCAAACCTTATGAAATGTATCTCATTCCTTCCCAAGGCTATATTTCATTTATATTTCATTCCTGTTTCATATCTATTTCATTCCTGTTTCATATCTATTTCATTCCTACCCAGCTATTCATTTCATTGGTTGCCATATCTATTTCATTCCTGTTTCATATCTATTTCATTCCTACCCAGCTGTTCATTTCATTGGTCGCCAGATCTATTTCATTCCTGTTCCGTATCTATTTCATTCCTGCCCAGCTATTCATTTCATTGGTTGCCAGATGTATTTCATTCCTGTTTCATATC
>KN838683.1:56999-67811 GCA_000827195.1 Laccaria amethystina LaAM-08-1
AATATATTTTAGATTTCATGGCTTTCTATGAGCCATATATATATATAACATAAATCTGGACCAGACTTTTAGTCATGTAATATGCCTGGAGTTGGCAAGACTAATAGCCAGTTGGCAGTGGGTGACTGAAGTGCTAGCTTTCCTCAATGTCGTGCCTATCGCTTGCAATCAGGTACTTAGAAGATGAACCTCACCTAAGCCAAAAACATCGGAAAACAATTGAGGCTACCCCACTGCCATGTTGGCGATGAGGAATCATGGTGGTTAGGAAAGGCATTAGGGCCTTGGTAGTGTACTCGTCGAGTTGTAAGGTCTGACATGGGGCTTTGCCCGAATGCCATGGGAGGAGAGCATTTGTTGAGGGATGAGACTGACCGTCAAGGCAGCAAGGAGGCTGTTTGCTGAGGGAAGGGGGAGATGGTTTGTCGAGGGAGGGGGGAGTCTGTTTGTGAGGCCATCCACCAAGGGAAGGGACCATTTGTCGAGAGGCCAGAGGGGAAAGCTGTTCCTCGAGGCAGAAGGGCCCATCAGCCAAGGGAAGGATGAGGCCGTTGTTGAGGGAGGAAGGACGCCAGCTGTTTGTTGAGAGAGGGAGGATGCTAGCTGTTTGTTGAGAGAGGGAGGATGCCAGCCATTCATTGAGAGAGGGAGGATGCCAGCCAGTTGTCGAGAGGGGGAGGATGCCAGCCGTTCATCAGGAGAGGAAGGCCACCAGCCGTTCATCAAGAGAGGGAGGACAAGGCCGTTCATCAAGAGAGGGAGGACAAGGCCGTTCGTCGAGAGAGCTTGAGAGGGGGAGGACGCCGGCCGTTCATTGAGAGAGGGAGGTCACCATTCATTGTGGTGGGAGGGAAGAACAAGGAATTTCTGCCTTGGGAAATTCAATATTCAATGATGTCGGAGTTTCAATGGACTTCAACAAATTCTTACGACTTGAAGTTGTTCACACAGCATTCAAGGCGAGCATATTGGAAAAAGATGAAGCATTTCAAAAGTTCTTGGCATAGACGTGTGTATAAAAGATATGACAATGTCGATACTAATTTATGACTAAACTTACCTCCCATTTGATACCAAGGGAAGGCTGGCTTGAAAATTACAGATGTGTGACACACTTCTGACTAACCTCTGACTTTGTGTGATTTTTCTTGACTTTGCTTTTTACAGAGAGTCAGCAGTCAGCATTAACACTTAGCACTTATGTCAGCTTTGTACATTTCATTAAAAGAGCCACTCATACCCTCACAGTTAGCAATTAACTATTAGCAGTTAACAGTCAGCAGTTGGCATCAGCCAACACAGCTACCATTGATAAGAGCAATTAATTATTAGCAGTTGGCATCATCAAATACAGCTAGCATTAATAAGAGCAATTAATTATTAGCAGTTAGCAGTCAGCAGTCAGCATTAGCACTTAGCACTTATGTTAGGATCAGCTTTGTACATTTAATCAGGATAGCAACTGATACTGTCACAGTTAGCATTAATAACAGCAATTAATTATTAGGAGGTAGCAGTCAGCAGTGAGCATTATCAATAATTATCTATGCTCATGCATAGCTTACTTACCTTTTAACATCAACAAATCAATTGTTCAGCACTTATGTCAGGATCAGCCTGGTACATAAGATCAGGATAGCCACTCATACTATCACAGTCAGCAATAACAAGAATAATTAATTGTTAGCAGTTAGCAGTCAGCAGTCAGCATCAGCAAACACAGTTAACATTGATAAGAACAACGAATTATTAGCAGTTAGCAGTCAGCATATAGTACTCATATCAAGATCAGCTTTGTACATCTCATTGGGATAGCCAGTCATATGTCACAGTTAGCAATAACAAGAACAATTAATTATTAGCAGTTAGCAGTTAGCAGTCAGCATTATTAATAATTATCTATACTCATGCATAGCTTACTTACTTCTTAGCATCAGCAAAGCAATTCACTCAGCACTTATGTCAGGATCAGCTTTGTACATCTGATCAGGATGGCCACTCATACCGTCACAGTTACATTAACAAGAACAATTAATTATTATGAGTTAGCAGTCAGCAGTCAGCATTATCAGTTAATTACATTGCTAACTATAACTAGCTGTCCTGGCATAAGGCTAAACAGTTTAATTTTCTTTTTTTTGATGTGTTTCCTGGGCAAATGTGAACCTTCTCTTTTTTTGATCATTCAATTTACTTTCACAAGGCTATGCTGGGCTTATTTTAAATAGTACTATGAAGAAAATACTGTCTTTATTTTGAAGCAAATGGAAGCATTATATCTTATATGTGACCAAAATATCTCTTTCATGTGCCACTGGGGCAAATTGAAAGAATATGTTACATGTAATCAAAATGTTAACATCACTTCAATGAGGCTCAGATAATAAATTTCCTCAGCATGTGCATGACATTCACATTTTGCCTGCATGATAGGTAGATTTTTTCTGTGGCTATTCAATTTGCACCCTGATTACATCAGAAGCATTTTATTTGATATATCAGCACATATGTGCCTAGCAGCCCCACATTGATTGCATTTGTGTGTGCATATTTACTTTAGAGTGGCAAGACATCAAGCATGTGACCATGATGTGCCTATTGGGCACATTGTGGTCACATATTGAATGGACAAATCAGCCACATATTATTGCCTATTTGATGGGCATGTTTTTTCTGTGACTAGGAATCCTATGATATTTGCATTTTGGAGCTTACTTGAATTAAATTTCAAATATACATGGTGGGCCTATGGGAAGAATATGGGAGAGCATTACTGCCTCCAATCAACATATGCTTACTCATGTGCCCATTAGCCAAATAGCTGGTTCTCCCCTGTGCAAGCCAATTTGGCTGCCATCAAATGAAGATGAAGATGAAATGAAAGTGAAGTTATACCTGCAAATTTAAACCAATTGTTTAAAAAAATAAATGGATTCTTATTATTGGACAAACCCTTATGTAAGACCTCCTTCATGTCAGCCACAATAGTGTGGTAAGCTTTCACACACAACTTCTTCATCATGGTGCCCCAACTTGCAAGAGTACAAGAAGATAGAGTTTGAGGAGATTCTGGGCCTCTTGCGACCACTGGTTATGCTTGAATTCATTGAACAGTTGAAGCTCAAGCTCAAGCTCATTGTTCATGCATGATGGTGAGAGATGGAAAGCTAAAAAGCTTAATCACAGTCTCATCTGCTTGGCAATCAGACTTAGAGGGGGGGTACTGTCATGAACCATCCATCTCATGACCCCACATGACTCAGCTTTCAATCCTAATCTATGAAAACAACCCTGCTCCAACCTTGTACTAGAGTATCCAGCACCAAGTACAACAACCCTGAAGAATACAAGTGTCTATTGTTCCTCACCTTGCCAAGACTCCCTTCCATTGCCTTGACACCAGCTTACTACTTTACTCTCCCCCACATAATCCACATGGACTCCACTGGACTCCAGTGGACTTCACTATATACTGGACTATCAGTCATACTCAACACAAACTGGACTCCACTGGACTGTCAGCCATTCTCAGCACAGAACTGGACTCCACTGGACTGGACTGTCGGACCTACTCAATACAAAACTGGACTCCACTGGACTGTCAGACATATTCAACACAAAACTGGACTCCACTGGACTGTCAGCCATTCTCAACACAAAATTGGACTGGATTGGACTGGCCTGTCAGGCATATTCAATGTAAAATTGGACTCTGCTGGACTGTCATAACCATATTTTATACAAAACTGGAAACCACTGGACTCTTGCAGGTTCTGAGTGTAATACCAAGTTTGTTCCCATGGATGCCATGTTCAATCCTGGTTAATTTTGCAAATTCCAAAGGGAGTCACTATCAATGAATATTAAAAAACATATTAATGGAAATAAGTAAAGTAACAACTAATATAAGTAACTTACTACAAAATACATTGCAAGTAATGCATCAACATTCATTTCATCATCATTACCCTTTTTTGTTGACATCTGTTGTCATCCTGTTGCTGATATGCCTGCAACACAGTAGGAATGTCTGGGAAACCCAAAACAAACCAGATTCTGTAGGTAAAAAATATTTGGAGCAGGTAAGCACTGCACTAAGTGGCTCTCAAAGCACAAAATGAATTCCCTAGCTTCTTAAATTAGAATATGCAGAGTAAATATAATTCTTAATATAAGACAGAAGTGTGCTTATCACCACAGTCACTGCTTCTTGTCAATGTTGTGTTTTTTATTGTCATTGTATCATTGTTAGAGTTTCTGGTGTTGGTGTATTCCTTGGAATATACCTTTATTAGTAATTGTAGTTTTAATGTTAACTTATGTATAGTATCATTCTAAAGTGATTGCATAAGTAAGAACCATGAGTCAACTAGATTTGAGGACTGGACTGAACTGGAGTCCAGTGGACTGGGCATTGCACCAGCCAATCTGGCCTGGCAAGAGGGCCACTGGAGTCCACATGAATTACGTGGGGGAGGGTAAAGACCTCCTCTGACTCTCCCTAGTGGACAACTCTTGTATGCACTCAACCCCACCACCGGCACTTTGCTGTGGTGGGCATTATGCCACATAGCTCAAATCATCATGCACACAGCCGCACACTCCATTCCCATCGACCCATCCTTACCTGTTGCACAGCATGCATACATCCCTCAGTTTCACTTTGACCGCATCGCTATGCAATGTCCGGCAATTCTGTTGACCTTAGGTCCCGATTGCATGAACCCACTTTACAGGTACACCTCCTGAGAGAATATTCAGGGATGGTTCACTAATTTCCAGACTATGGGGCAGCAAGCGGTTCAGTGGATCCAGATGGTGTGCAACCAGTCAGCGTACCTAGGTCTCTATTTGGGTTGGAACTGGGACGCACTTTCTCAGGAGTTATCAAGGCTGGAGTTCCCTAACCAGTACCTCCTTAAGGGCCCTGATGGTATGCAATTTACGATTATATTTCCTTTAAAGTTCACAAGGAAAATAGCAGACATCGACCCTGTCATGTATACTCTACCCTCAACCTACAACTCTTCAGGCAGTGATTTGTCTAGCGAGTTCAGCAGCGGAAGTGTCACACCTGATGAGGACATCGTCATGGAGGACACAGCATATGGCAATAGAAGCCTCATACTGCACCCGTTATTCTCAGCTGACGGTAAGCACTACCCCGACTACGATGTTTTTAGCGAGGAGCCCTTAATCGACAATGGTTACGTCGACCGTGGAGCTGGAAACCTTATGCCTTATGCCTCTTCGCTATCCCCACTTGAATCCACCACATTCCACATTCTTTCACTTCCACTTGTGACAATTAGCGAGTACTTCAAATCTCAAGGACAGGGGGGGGGGTATGTTAGGGTACAGGCTGTCACCTGAAATCTTGCCCTTTCATTCTCAGAGCTATTACCAATTCACTTTAACTGTCATTGTATTACCAAACTAAACTACTAGTTTAGTTGTATTCTGTCTACTATTAGCTATTAAGTAGTTGTATTCTGTTGAAGTGTCTGTAGATGCAGCTAACATGAATTGTGTTCACGTGTTGTTTGGATCATAAAGACAACCAAACACTTCCTGTTTGGGAAAGTCTTAGTAAGCAATAAAGAAAGAACTTTGTAGTGAGTACATGAACGTTCTAGATATTCCTTCATCATGATGCACTTGTATTTAAATAGAGCAAAATGAAATAAGTAGGATAACTACTTTTTAACCCAAACTATCATCTGATTTGAGTTCTCGTGAACTAAGCAGTACTACTGAGTGAATTGATAAAGTCTAGAACTATCAATTAACTCTGATCAATTGTTAAAGCCATGCGCTAATGCCATTGATCATCAAGTAGTGCTGTCATCGCTTTGATAAGACTCTGTACGCTTTTTGGAACACTTGCCCTCATTTGTATTCGTTTACATTTACATACTACATCTGACATTTGACTCTGTTCAATATCTTTAGGTAAGAATCATTTCAGAAGTGATTACTAACAATTTGTATTCATAGGAATACACCAACACAGAGTCGGAGACTCTAACATAGGCCCATGTTTTATCCATTTCTTTCCTGCCATCCACCGATTTCCTTGCTTCCTTAGGCCCATGTATCATCTATGTCTTTCCCTGCCAGCCATATATTTCTTTGCTTGCCTAGGTGGTCCATGTTGATAAGGAGTGTAACAATACACTCCTAAAAAAATGCGAATTTTAGCATTTTACATACCAATCCCAATGGTACTATTTAATACAATTACAATGATTACAAGGATCAATGGACAAGTCCTGTCCAGTTGATTAAAGTATCTCCAAGAAATGTGCAGTTTTTGGTAGAAGAAATTGTGGTCGGCACGTGAACGGGCCACTTCAATATGCCTGAAGCCTATAAAAGACAACACTACCACGAAATATTACACTACAGGTGTTTTTAAAGTAGAAACACCTCAGCACAGGGTGTTGGAAAATACACTAAACATGGGCATATATTATCAAAGAATTAAATTTATTAATACGACGAAAGACACGTATGCAAATAAATGCGACATGAGCCAGACGCGTGAAGTCAGAAAGTCACGTGTGGAAAAGTATTATGCAAGCAAGCTCGATTAGTCAAACTTGTCACACGCATGACTTGTCACATGAAAAGAATACCTCTGATATTATGTTGCCTCGAGAAATTAGGTTTTAGGAAAATATTAGCTTCCCTTCCTAATTAAAATAAGAGAATGCTACTAGTGCTAACTACAGTACAAATAAGAAGCCTAATAATAAAAAGAGACTACTAAAGTACAAGGTTTGCGAGCATGTGAGCCATTCCCGGAAGTTGCCGTGCGCGCATCAAAAGTGATGCATCGTGTGCCACAACAGCGTGAAAGTACAAACACCAAGAATACACAGTTCGGACATGTCGGCCGCAGCGGAATACCTTCGTTCCATACTAAAAACATATGATAGGACTATTGAATGGCATTGTGATGTTCTAAATACCGAGCAAAGCCAAGATAAAGATTTTCTATTGAAAATCTACCTAGAAAATCATAAGCTATAGGTTTTTGATGGCAACAGATCAATGGATCAGCAAGCCTATCAACACTATGACACAATACATCTTCATAGTAACCTAAACAATAAGAAAGAAAACATGTGAGATCAAAGAGAGATAAAAATAGCATTCCGGCTATTTCCGCATACACATCAAAACTGATGTGTTCGAAGAATTATAGTCGATACACTACAAAATCTGTAGTGTTCCTTGAGAATGACTACAAAATAAATACCATACACTAGTAAAATATAGGAGCTACCTGGCTATCGAAGTATTACCATAGAAAAACACATGTAAAAGCGTAGATAAGGTATTTTCATATTTAAGGAGTGCGTGAGCAGGTCTAAACAAAAGGAATTGTCCCGCATTGACCAGCTAGTTGCACTCCGAGTAGAGACTCAAGAGGTGAACAGTTGTATTCAATTTTAAGGAGTTTTCTTCGTGATTAAAGATAAAGTTTTAAGTGATCAAAGCCAGCGCGCTTAGGAATCATTATACTTTGTATTTGGAAAGCTTAAGGTTTTAAAATAAGGGAATTCTTGACAAGGCAGGGAACTTGTAAGGACAAACATTGGATCATATTGAGATTGTAGAAACTCAAGGGAGTTATACGAAATCAGGAGTCATAAAGTTAATTGATTTGCAGAAAATAAAGAAAACTTGTTGGACAAATAAAACCAGAAAGCCAAGCCAAGACAAGGTAGCCAGATCCATAAGTCTGGTATAGCATGGCTATTAAAACATTCTCAAATCACATCCCATTACCAAAATCATCATAAGCCTTAGGGCTACAATAATACAAATTTTGTATTTAAAAAAATCGTAAAGACAGTCAATAAAGTGAAATTCTATTATACAAAACAATTGGGTATTTCCTAATACCTTGAGACCCCGAATTCGAAGCATTCGTGCATGTAACGTGAGCGATAGTGTGTTTAAGGTGTTGTGAGTGAGTGTGTTGTTGTTTGTTGTTCACGCATCAATTCAGCGTGCGCGTGTCGCATGGTTCGCTCTCCTGCATGTAATGAGCTTCTCCATGTTTTACCCATTTCTTTGCCTGCCAGCCCTATATTTCTTTGCTTGCCTAGGCCAATGTTTTAGCTATTTTTTTTCCTCCCAGCCATATATTTCTTTGCTTGCCTAGGCCGATGTTTTACCTATTTTTTTCTCTCCCAGCCATATATTTCTTTGCTTGCCTAGGCCAATGTTTTATCGATTTCTTTCCCTCCCAGCTATATATTTATTTGCTTGCCTGGGCCGATGTTTTAGCTATTTCTTTCCCTGCCAGCCCAAGCAAAGAAATATATGGCTGGCAGTGAAAGACATAGATAATACATGGGCCTGGGGAAGCAAAGAAATAGGTGGATGGCAGGAAAGAAATGGATAAAACATGGGCCTAGGCATTGAAATGACATGGATTTCAAATTTTTTGCCACACCATTTCATATCTTTGATTTTATTGGCTTCAATGATTTTGCTGTGCTGGCATTTTCCAGGAGTATTTTATATAAGTGGTAGCTACCACTCCCATGGTGACAGACGCCCTGAGATTGTCCTCTCCCAAACTCACTTTTCACCGGTAGAGGAACTCCTTCAAAACTTTCCTGACACTTGGCACAGATGATCCATATTGGATATTCACATCCCTGTCAAGTTTGATTCCCTAGGCAGAAATTAGGGGGGCTTTGTAACAGATACTCAGCACTGAGTACATGCTCCTATAATTTCCCCCTTGGGAAGTACTAGGATCTCCTCAACTCAATCACATGACTCACTATGAAATATCATGATTCAACTCATGTTACATACTCTTAGGTACATGTGTACTTTTTACAATCTTTTTTCTATCAAACCACCACTACATGCTTTCTACACAGCTGTTAAGCATTGTATTGCTTCCCTTTTAAGAATAAAGTAAGTGGCTTGATCTAGATCCATTGCTGAATATTCTCTTAAGAGGTATTCTGCTTGAACATTTCCCATAATTACTCTTTTGAGGATTTCCTGAGAGAGACCAGAGGTCATGCAATGGACTTCCGAAGTGCATACAACCTCAGCTTAGTATAGGCTAAACTTGGACCAAACTCACCGTTCAGTCTTCACACCTCAGTAACCAAATGGTTTCATGTTCGCCAGACTCATTGATGTTGATTAGCAAACCCACTATCACATCAGCTCACAGAACACCTGTCACACTAAGTGGAGCTGTCATGATGTATGGAATAAACAGAATCTAATGGAAATTTCTATCCAATTAAGGCTCTGACATGTAAACCTGTCAGTTTCAAGGAGAAATTTCAAGCAGGGTATATTGTAGCTGTGAGGATGGGGAGGAACAAACCAGGTGAGCATAATGTTGGAGATGAGGAAAAGAGAAGAAAATCAACATAAAAATACCAGGACTCAAAATGCCACATGATGGAATGGCCCACAAACCACAGGTATATGAACTGCAAAAATGATGGTTAGCATTTCTTCAACTCCAAATATGTCTACAATTAAACCTACCAGATGTCAGAAAGTCTTAGAGGAATTGGTAACAGCCCTCCACATTTAGACTTCCTTTCACTTGGATGGAACACACTGGATGCAAGCCACATTTACTTTGACCAAACTATTATAAATAAATTGTAAAGAAATTTCAAATTATTTTACAGTAACAATGCCTGAAAAATTGTAAAACTATTGTGACTTTTGTTTGTATTATCTAAAGAAAAATCACAATAATTTACAATATTTTAGAGATTGTTACCATAAATTTATTTGAAATTTCTGTACAATTTCTTTAGAATAATTTGGTCAAGTTGATGTAGCTTGCATCCAGTGACATTATTGAACTGGTCTCACAAGGGTCTCATACTCAATGTCTTACTAAATTGAGCTTATACTCTAAAGGTCACAAGTCACAATCAGTACATTGTGAAAGTCTGTTTTAATGTCTTGGAATAAGTTTCCTAGATGATTCAGATGTGTTTGTGTCCCTTGCTTTTCATACTCAATTTTGCCATAGAACATTTGGTGACTTCCTTACAAATGATGAGTGTCCCTTATGATCAAAGACAAATTGTGCAGGACAAAATTATGGATAGTTTGTATTGCATAGACAAATAGAAAGGTGTGATAGATCCCACCTGTTTATTTTTCATGGTACATAAGTGTGATATTTATAGCCTATGTCCAGTGCTACAAATGGTTAAAATTTTGACTATAAACAGAAATTGGATTGAACAGCATCAATAACTTGAGTGTAGACTGCTCACCAGCAATTTATTCCTCTTCAATTTGCAAGGTTTGCTGGATTGCCTGAATTTGGCATTTCCATCCACAGCTTCCTAGCTTCCTTGTGTTTTCCTTGAATCACATAGATTGTTGCTAGATTATTCATGCTGTGGACTGTTTTTGGATGCTCTAGTCCCCACACCTTTTTACTCAGATCTAAAACCTTTAGCTCCAGCTCCTCAGCCCCCTCATATTTTCCTTGGTCTGAATATATTCTTGCAAGATTTGCCATGATGGTCAAGGTATCTGGATGTTCTGGCCTCAGCACCTTTTTATGCAGACCCAGAACCTTCACCTCCAGCTCCCCAGCCTCCTCATATCTTCCTTGTTGTGAGTATGTGGCTGCAAGATTATTCATGCTGGTCAAGGTATTTGGATGTTCCAGCCCCAGCACACTTTTACGCACATCCAGAACCTTCAGCTCCAGCTCCTCAGCCTCCTCATATTTTCCTTGGTGTGAGTATGTAACTGCAAGATTTGCCATGCTGGTCAAGGTATCTG
>KN838683.1:67924-86395 GCA_000827195.1 Laccaria amethystina LaAM-08-1
GATTAACGTCCTTGGATCTTCTGGCCCCAGCACCTTTTTACACAGATCAAGAACCTTCAGCTCCAGCTCCCCAGCCTCCTCATATTTTCCTTGTTGTAAGTATGTGACTGCAATATTTACCATGCTGATCAAGGTATTTGGGTGTTCTGGTCCCAGCACCTTTTTATGCAAATCCAGAACCTTCAGCTCCAGCTCCTCAGCCTCCTCATATTTTCCTTGGTGTGAATATATTTCACAAGATTATTCATGCTGGTCAAAGTACTTGGATGTTCTGGTCCCAGTACCTTTTTTTCCAGATCCAGAACCTTCAGCTTCAGCTCCTCAGCCTCCTCATATTTTCCTTGTTTTGAGTATGTGGCTGCAAGATTTGCCATGCTGGTCAAGGTATCTGGATGTTCTGGCCCCAGCACCTTTTTACGCAGATCCAGAACCTTCAGTTCCAGCTCCTCAGCCCCCTCATATTTTCCTTGGTCTGAATATGTTCTTGCAAGATTTGCCATGATGGACAAGGTATCTGGATGTTCTGGCCCCAACACCTTTTTACGCAAATCCAGAACCTTCAGCTCCAGCTCCCTAGCCTCCTTATATCTTCCCTGGTCTGAATATATTCTTGCAAGATTATTCATGCTGCTCAAAGTACTTGGATGTTCCGACCCCAGCACCTTTTTATGCAGATCCAGAACCTTCAGCTTCAGCTCCTCAGCCTCCTCATATTTTCCTTGTTGTGAGTATATCACTGCAAGATTTGCCATGCTGGTCAAGGTATCTGGATGTTCTGGCCCCAGCACTTTTTTACGCAGGTCCAGAACCTTCAGTTCCAGCTCACCAGCCTCCTCATATTTTCCCTGGCCTGAATATATTCTTGCAAGATTATTCATGCTGCTCAAAGTACTTGGATGTTCCAACCCCAGCACCTTTTTTTCCAGATCCAGAACCTTCAGCTTCAGCTCCTCAGCCTCCTCATATTTTCCTTGTTGTGAGTATGTGGCTGCAAGATTTGCCATGCTGGTCAAGGTACTTGGATGTTCTTGCCCCAGCACCTTTTTACACAGATCCAGAACCTTCAGCTCCAGCTCCCCAGCCTCCCCATATTTTCCTTGTTGTAAGTATGTGACTGCAAGATTTGCCATGCTGGTCAAGGTATTTGGATGTTGTGGCCCCTCCTTCTTTATTCTCATTTCTACAATTTGATATTGAAGATACTCTGCATATTTCCATATTCCACTTTCATAGAATACATAACTGAATTTAGAATATTCATTGTCATCAAACACTCTTTTCAAGCCATTTTCTTCTTGTGACTGGTAATTGGCTTTGATGTGTGGCACAAGAAGCCTGTTGAATGCAATGTTCTCAGCTGTCATCTCTTCTGTAATACAGTTTACAAGGATAAAATTTGACACTTGCATCATGCACTTCTTTTGAGCCATTGACATCCTATCTCTACTCCACTGATGCACCAAAGGATGAATGGCATACATTCCTGATGTGACTGAGTACTGCTTGATAAAAGAAAATGACATAAGAACCCTAATTCCTTCACAAAAGAAGAATTGATTCCAAGACTGATCTTTTCCAAGCTGAAGCAATTGATTGATACAGGTTTCAACTTTTCTTTCCAGTCTACTGAGCTGTCCTTTGGACAGCTCCATAGCAGCCTTTCTGAAAACAGCCTCAATGATGTTCTCATGATGTAGAAATGCAGCAGTTTCGAGAATAAGAATGGCAACCTGAGCAGCTGCTCTACTATGCCCATCAGATTTTTTGTTTGCTCTGGATTCAATTTCATTAAATGACAAATCCCATGTTTCATAGGCTGTACGATTGTACTGAGATGCCCCTCTAAATGAAGGGTGGTTCATAAGCTTGTTTCTATGTTGGGAGAGATGCTCCAGATAATTATCAATACTGCAGAGACCAGCTTCAATGGAAGCTCCAGCCTGATCAACAGCCAGAGGTAAGCAACAGAGCTCATTTACAATCTGTTTAGCTATGCTGTAAACATCCTCTGGCAGTTCAGCTAGATGACTGGCTTTCACTAGGAGTGATATGGCTTCCTTTTCAGCCATCTGATCAACTTCAAGAGAGTTTTCATAAGCTGTGACCCGCCCAAGAGATTGATTTCTGCTAGTAATCAGAATATTTCCCTGAGAACCAGATGGAATAAATTTCTCTACAACTTCAGGTGCACCATCAGCATTGTCAAACACCAGCAGCCATTTATCCTGCAGAGATGCAATCCAGATAAGAGCAGACTTGGAGGACACAGAGATACTGGCAGCTGTAGCCTCAGGATGAGAACAAAGACCCTTCAAACCAAGAGCAATAGTATCTTCAGAAGATGCATCAATCCAGAAAACATGGGAGAATCTACATGCACTTGTCATAAAATCAGAAATATAATGTCTGAAGAAACTTACCTTCCAGCCATCTCCTCAACAAACTTCAAACAAATCTGTGTCTTTCCAATACCTCCCATACCATACAACAAGAATGACTTTCTGCATTTATCCCCTTCATCTTGAGGTGCAAAGTGATTCTTCAGCCTCTCAAGAATGTCCTCACGACCTGTAAATAAGGCACTTGAATTGGGCCTTTGGGGAACAAGGAGAGTATCATCTTGACTCCTGCTGGCATGTTCATGAACTTCAATCTTGACAAAAAGTCTGATCAATATTTCAAACTGCCAATGCTGTGATCACAGGACACACATTTTTAGCCACATAGAATGTGGAATCCCTCATGACAATGTTGCGAGCTCCCTGCATTACATTCTGGGATTCCCGAAAACAAAAGATATGAGCCGATGAATGTGTTTGCACATTGTAAACACACCAGAGAGGTACCCTCCCCCGTCACTTCAGGCGCCCTTGTAAACATCGACCTAGATCTCGTCAGAATGCCATCTGCGCATGTGGGGATCATGAACTCCAACCTCGAACTACCAGGGCGTTCATCATTTGGGTGATTTGCGCCCATGAGGCGATCAAACAATCCCTTGAACTTTCCTTTCAGACGATTTTCGCGGGGGCGGTTAAGAGCAGACATCGTGGTTCAGAAGAGAGTGCTAATGCTGTGCGGCGTCAATTTGCGAAATAGGCAACAGACCGCTTCACAGGGTCAGCTGACATTTCTGAGGTCCCAGCACAGCGTTCAAAGAGGTAAACGCGCAGTGGCGTGGTTGGGCCTCAAGTCGGCCAGGAGGCGCCAGAAAAAACCGTGGTCAACGGAGAAGTGTCAGAAACAAGTGAGAAAGGGAAGCAAAACAACACCTTCCATCGGACTCAAAGGGATGAAGAGATGACATGCTATTTCATTTCAGATATTCACAAGAGCAGCAGGTCCGCTATAGAGATACCATCGAAAACCTAAAACGAACGTTAAATTATATTGAAAGCCAAAAGCCGACCACACACGGTTGGCACTTTCACCATCATCCAAGTAGGACCTAGCGACCTCTATCTCGTTAGACGCCATCCTGGCTATATGTCCTGTCATCCATCTTCGGCGCCCCTCATATTCCTTCTCGCCCCTCTCCCTACCATCCTCCTCACTAATCCGTCCGAGCGCGGGCTGTATTTCATACGCCGTAGGAGGACAAGGACCCACCGCAGCAGGCGACAAACGATGGGAATCGCAAGGATGATCTTGATTTCCTTCAGCACGAGCCTCGCCACGTCACGAATCCTACAAAAGAGCAATCGATTAGCTCATCGTCAAGAGAGAACAGTTATGCCGTGCCAAACGCAAGAAACTCCGATGGTGCACACTGGCAGATGTCTCGTTGTACTTCCAGCGTTTGATACTTTGATGGGTAGCACTTCGGATCTTCCATCCTACTCATTCCATCAGCGATCGTAAGTTGTGATGTTTTTTGGCCAGCACATGAAGTATCGCATTACCGCTGGATTGCTGTCGTTAGGGCGAGCCATTGATGGGGCTGCGGAGTGCTGAGACCGACCAAAGGACAGTGTCGTCACGAAGCACGGGGCAACCGATCGCCGCGCGAGTTGGTACGGGTGAAGGAACCACCCTCCGATAATGGTGCTTCAACAAGAGAAGCGTCACCCGAACACCTGTTAAACACGTTCATCTAGCCTCTCCCCTGCGCTGTGAAGACCTACGCTCCATCGTTCGTCGTCCTGAACGCGTGATGGGGATTTTGGAGAAAGTGAATGAAAGAGGGCACGTACCGTAAACTTCGGATACGTACGTGGCCATAATATTTACAACCAAACTCCCTCTCTGTCGTCGATCTCTCGTTTCGCTTGAATGGTGGTTAACACGGCGACAGGGTTTCCAAATCATCTGCGAACCAGGATTGCGGCAGTGAAACGTTCGTGGGTTACGAGGAAACGGACATGGCCTAGAGAGAAGAGGGTTATGAGAGAAAAAGTAGTTGAATGGATCTGGATAGATACGTACTACCGCAGCTCACTCTTTGCCCTGTGTTCCCGATGCAGAAGTCTTTCCAAAACCTTTACCCGCTTAGAAGCTTGTGCGTTATGAGTGACGTTTCAATTCCCTGTGTTAGCTTGAGCAACAATGACAAATTGAACACTCACCCGAGTGTCAAGCAAGAGAGCTGGACAGTCTGCGTCTCCGCTTCCCGATCCCCTGGGCGCAAAGCAAATGTAAAGAGAAAATTTAAGTATAAATCCAAGGCGGGGCCCGGGCGAACGGTAGGTAGTAGACTGGCAAAGTTGTGGTATGTAATGGTCGAGGACGTTGACGTCAATCAAATTCATTTTGATCAATGTTTGTTTTCCTCGTTGTCTCTTTACATCACCATCAACGACTCAAGGACCCACACTATCGAAGAGCATTGGTCGGAGCTGTCTGAATAGTGTGCACACGCATGAACACGTCACCATTTTACCAACTTTGGTCAAAACACGATTAAATCCTACTACCATGTCCACCGTAATACGATACGCAATAACAAAAGATATAGAAGCGAGTCCGACGAGCGGTAGTTAGAACTTGAACGTCCTCCAAAAAAAGAAAGAAAAGAAACGTTCCATCAGCATCACCTTCCCCGACCTCTATTTAAGCAACGACGGGAACAGTATACAGCGATACAGGGCTGCATCCGGACGGTCCATCCGTAGGGTTCAACTTGTAATAAACCTATCCAAAACAGTAAGCGCGCGCTTCAACCACATCCAATAAAAGAAATCAGGAACTCACAGCATTGCCAGCACACAAATAGAAACCGCCCACGGAATTAACAACCAGCTGTGCTCCAAGCTGACTATTTTCCGTATCGCTCTGCAACCCGAACCCGGTAAACTGGGCACACTTATTCGTCGTGCTCCCCTGGATGAACGAGAGTTGCCCGAAAGTAGTACAATCTGATGCGGGTACAGAGTTATAGTAGACTTTGTAAGGCGGGGAGGGGGAGAACGTAGGAGGGGAGCCGGAGGAGGAGGAGAGCGCGAAGAAGGAGCCTTGGGAGAAGTAGAATTGGGCTGCGGCGTTGGTGGAGGAGGGGGTGCCGAGGGTGCCTGATAGGAGAACGGGCTGGAGGGATGTGGCCCGTTAGTGTCGGTGAGAAAAGGAGGTAGAAGAGGGTACTTACGAGGAGGTTGGCGGAAGAGCTGGAGCTTGACGCGACGAGGTAGAAGAGGGGTGTGCTAGCTCCTGGAACGACGATGGCGGATGCGGCGGTGAGGAGGGAAGCTAGGAGTGCGAGTGAGGCGAACTTCATATTGGAGGAGTTTCAAACTTTGGAGGAAGGAAAGGCTGGTGCGAACATGATTTGTGGGGGTAGGCTTTTATACCTTTGCCTCTAATTTCATTTATGCGAACAGTTGACCACCGCTGATGCGAATAAGTAAGGGCTGCGGGGTAGCCATCTGCCGACGTCGGCTTACGTGGTCATCAGTCCCGCATTATGCTTGAAGTGACGTTTGAGTCGGGAGATAACTATCACCATGGGAAGTAGATTGGTATGGAGAGGGTGTCATTGACTTGTGTTCGTGACTCGGAAGTGCCATTAGGACAGTGAAACACTGAAAGGGAGGGCCTGTAAGTGGATTTGTTGCGAAACCGTTATAGCTTTCTGTCGAGTTGGGCGTCGTCGGTTAAGAACCGTGACGTTCCCTGTATTTTTTTTTTAGATTTGCATATTGGTTGTTCTTACATAATACCGAATCCGAAAATAAAACTACGCATTGACACTTTCGCCCTAGCATCACAACTTGGCATGACGCGTCGTCCTGGCCATGTTATGGAAGTGGTATGGACGTTTCTGATCTTTCTTACGTTTGTAGCTCCACTAAGCCATGTCTCCAGCGGCCTCTCTGATGAACAGTCAACTTGACGTCGACAAATGTCCACGGCCCTTAGTCTACGTCTTCATAAAAGCGTTTGAAATGACATTCGCCATCCCAAGAACAAGATGAAAATCAAGTACGCTCCCCTGATCGCCCTCCTGGCCAGCTTCCCAGCCCTCATATCCGCCATCGTCCCTCCGGGAGCTAGCACACCGCTCTTCTACCTCGTCTCAACAACCTCCACCTCACCCACCTTGAACCTCCTCGTGAGCCCTCCCATTCCTCCCTATATGTACTTCTTCTTCCCCCTGACTAACGACCTCATAATCAGCCCGTCCTCCTAAACGGCGCCCTCTTCGGCTCCTCCCCCTCGGCCCTCTTCTACTTCTCCCAAGGCTCCCTCTACGCCCTCTCCTCACCCACTTCAACTTCTCCGTATCGCGTCTTCATCAACTCCGTCCCCGAGCCGGATTGTACACCTTCCGGCCAGCTCTCCTTTACACAGAGCGGGAGCACCACAAATAAATGTGCACAGTTTTCGGGGTTCCAGATTCAGAGTGATACACAAAATAGTCAGCTGGGTGCACAGTTGGTGGTTAATTTCCAGGGGGGGTTCTATGCTTGTCAGGGAAACAATGTGAGTCTTTTTCTTTGGAGAGAGATGGAATGAGCAGCTGATGGTGTGATTGTCAATGTAGGTTGTGTACAAGTTGAATCCGACGGATGGGCCGTCGGGGTGTCTGGGGCCTATTTCGTTGTATACGGTCCCAGTGGTGTAATAATGGGTGCCGGTTTGTAGTACGCCGATCTCGCGAGGGAGCGGCTACGAGCTTGGGACGTTCTTGGGGCACGTCACTTCACTTCATTTCATCATTCCGCATTGAATACTGGACAGTTACGTCCACGACGCAGTTACGTGGATAGAGTAGGAATTTTTGTCTTGGTGTATTCAGATGTCAAAATTTAGGGATTTCTTCCTCTAGTTCTATGCAGTCCGGACTTTCTGATCCACCATCAGAACATACCCATTTCGCGCTCTTTCCTCAAAACACTGTCCGGCGTCCTCTACTCGGCATGACGCGTCTCTGATTTCATCTCATCGTGTGACGAGCGCCAAAGAACGATCACCTGCCCTCTAAGCCTGTGGGTGTCCATTACACATCTGGCCACTGTTGTACAAACCGCACAACAATAAGTTGTGCCGAGTGCGATAACCAGCCACGGCTTTCATTTCATTTCAAGTGGTCCCTTGCACTGCCCGGTACGTACACCACAATGTCCACAACACACATTGACAATTGAGGAAGATCCCAAGTAGGATATGTCATCCCAAGGCACCATCTCCCATTCACATCATTACTTACTCAATCCAGCGACCTCACGCCAGCTCACACCTCCCTCCCGAAGTTACCCCAAATCTAAGGTGCTGGCCCTCCACATCGTGTTCAGGACTGTCGTTTTTTGGTTAGGCCCTCCTTCTTTCCGGAGTATGTAAGTCGACCCCTCAGACCCGGCATGTAGCTTTATCTGGGCCTGACGGTGCGTGTGTTGTATACCGATATCGATAAGATGGGACGCACACACACACATCCCGTTGAATCCTGATGTCTTTCCATCCCAACTCACTTTTGCCTTCAATGCCTGCGACTCTAGGCGGCATAAAAATGGATCTCTCCTCGCTCTCATGGAATCACTGGCTCTTCCTCACTTTGACGTTCTGCTTTATATATAAATGGTTCTTAAAGAGACATCCGGTGAGTTACCTCCCTTTTTGTCCTCCTAGTCCCGTGTCCTCCTGTCTTCCTGCCCTCTTGTATACATGAGTAGAGGCAAATGGAAAGGAAGGAAACGAAAGGGAAACACTGGCGCTAACACCCCACCCCTAACCCACAGCTGGACCACATCCCAACGATCGGCTACTCCTCCCAATTCTTCTCCTTCTTTTCCGTGGTCCGATGGATTTGGGCGGGTAAGGAGATTGTGTTGGAAGGGTACGCGAAGGTACGCGCCTTGGTTTCTTGGCTTGTTTTCCCTTCCCCCCGTCGCTCCTATTCCTTGCTTCCCTCCGTCACTCCAACTCACACATTAAGTTCAACTTTAACTAACGGGGATCGAACTGCACAGTACCCAGACAGAGCATTCAAAGTCCCCACACTAGAAGGCTGGCTCGTCATAGTGAACGGCCCCAAATTGGTGGATGATATACGGAAAGCGAGCGAGGAGTATATTTCGTTTACTAGGAGTATTTCTGGGGTGCGCACTTCTTTTTCTTCTAAAAATAATAATGTTAACACCCTTCCCCCACCCGACATAACAGTTCTTCCAATTCGACTATACATTTGGACCACAAGTCTCCCGAGACCCATATCACATCCACATTCTACGCAGCCAGCTCGCGAGGAATGTGGAGCCTTGTTTTGAGGATATTAAGGAGGAAATGGTGTTGGCTTTTGATAAGGCCGTTCCTTGTCCGATTTCGAGTCAAGGGGAAGGTTCGTTTCGTTTATCTCAGACCCTGAGGAGTTGCTAACGGTGTTAATTACACTTGCAGAATGGGTGACGCTACCTGCGTATGATACCTCCCTAGAGATTGTATCCAAGATATCTGCGAGGTTTTTTGTTGGGCTTCCGCTTTGTGAGTTCCCGCTCTTTTTTCTGTGTCTGGATGGTCTTTAATGGATGCGGATATATAGGTAGGAACGAAGAATACCGCCTCTTATGCGTCCAAGCTACCATGGAGATCGTCAAATCGCGGATACTCAATTTCATGCCTGTTTTCTTGCGGCCGTGCGTATCATTTTATTCACCTTACATTCCTTTTATCGCCTCCCCCCGTCTGTAGGTTAGGAGGCAGAATCTTTACCAATATCCACGGAACAGTTGAAAGGACGAAGACGCTCATGGGTCCATTGGTTGAGGAGAGGCTTGAGCAGGAGAGGTTGCATGGTCGTGATTGGCCTGGTAAACCTGTAACTATTCTCCTTTTTTCATTGTGGCCATTTTCAGCGCGCTCATTGCGCCGGCTGCAGAACGACCTCCTCTCATGGCTGTTAGACGGTCACCCTAGACCAGAAGAACGTACAGTCCACGATCTAGCGGTCCGCACGCTCCTCGTCACATTTGCCTCCATCCATACCACGTCTCAGGTCCTCGGTCTCATTCTCCGCCTTTAAACTTACATGCTCATGGTGTCGTTTTAGGCATTTACGCATGCACTGTACGACTTGGCTACTAAACCAGAGTACATCCAACCCATGCGCGAAGAGATCGAAGCGCTCGTTGAGAATCAGGGATGGACGAAGAATACGGTTAGTAAGATGTATAAAGTTGATAGCTTTTTGCGCGAGTCGCAGAGGTTTGACGGGATGGCTGTTGGTGAGTCTCCTTCCATCCTCTTCCTCTTTCACCTTGCTAAAAGAGTTCCTCGAAATCCAGTATCTCTCGGAAGAAAAGTACTCAAAGACTTTACACTCTCCGACGGGACATGTATCCCCGCTGGCAGCTCGCTAAGCGCAAACTCGTGGTCGGTGCACCACGACGAGGCCCACTACGCGAACGCGCATGTGTTTGATGGGTTCCGATTCGTACGGGAGGGGGGTGTGAAGCAGCCGCTTATGGCTATTCCAACTTTGGATTATATGGCGTTTGGGCATGGGAGGCCAACTTGGTGCGTTTTTCTCTCTCTTTCTCCCCTCTCTCTATATTGTTGGAAGTGTATTGATGTGTGAGGCCTTTGGTTTTTAGCCCTGGACGTTTCTTCGCAGTCACGGAGCTCAAGTCGATGCTTGCGCATGTGGTTTTGAATTACGATGTCAAGTTGGAGAATGGGGGCCCTCGTCCGGCGAATATGTTTATTGAGAGTAGCGTCGTTCCGGATAGGAATGGGAGGGTTATGTTTAGGAGGAGAGGGGCTACAGCTGCTTAAGTTGTCGAGCGTGTTGGAAGCACTTCGTGGCGCATATAGGAATGCCCTTCGCAGGACGCGAAGTGCTCAAGAAGATATTGTTAACGACGCTTCCATTTATCGGATGTCGGGGTATTTTGCTTCAGTTGTGTATGACTCTGTATGGATTGTACAAAACGTTGAGCCGGAGGGTAATAGGTCGCGTTTTCAACCAGGGGGAATGGGAGGTTGGAACTCCTTTCAAAATTTTGCGGGACATAGCCCCACGGTAGGAGAAGCTCCCGTCTCCCGAGTCTTGCTTTTTACTTACTTGTTCGGTAGAGAGAGTTTTTATGGGTCCTGATGCTCCATTTGTTGAACATGAGCGTGTTTTGGTCGTGTGCGTAGCGCTGAGAAATCCGAAAATCGCGGCCACGGCGCCAAGAAGTTCGGCAAGACGGATACACGCCGAATCCGGTGATGGAGAACAGCCTTTCATCCAAATCAAGGTCGACCCTTAAATTTCAAAAATAATTCCACATGAGAAACATGTTGTTCATAACAGCCCTTCCCTTCCTCCCAAGCGCTCCCCGTCGTCCCTACGGACTTTTCCCTTTTCCTGGCCAGTCTTGACTGAGATACCCATTGTAACATCTAACCCTTCTGAGACGTCGTCGATACCCATGCGCTGCACGTCTTCCGACAATGCCACTGAAATTGACCAAAGCACTTTCTGGGACCCGCATGGGATACACTGGGACACCCATAAGATAGGATGGACGATTGCGGGAGCTTGCGCTCTATTGGTGCGTCTGTGATGCGTTCTAGGTTCCATTCCGTCAGTTCTAACCCCCCTATAGACAGTTTTGATATCAGCCATAACGGTTTTTCAACATTTCAGGTGTGATTTCGATGAGGATGAGATTCATACGTTCCGATGAGCTGATTGGTAATTTGGAAGGAATTATACCAATCGTTCTCAGCAGCGACAAATGTCCGTTTCTGTGCTTCTCGGGCCCGGCTGACATCGGCTCATATATGCTCACAGTATACGGATATTGTACATGCCCCCGGTCTACGCCATTATATCCTTCTTCTCATACCGCTTTTTCCGGGATTATACCTACTATTCTCTTATTGAAGTTGGTACGTTTGCTGCTCCTCTCCCTTCGTGTGACTGGATATAACGTCCTGCAGTTTATGAGGTTCCGTGCTTCCGTCACTATCCTTCCATCCAACGTCTTAGAATTGACTCATTAGGCCGTAACGCTCAGTGCTTTTCTGTGAGCTTCTTTTGGTTGGAAATGGTGCCCTTGACTTACTTGTCTTTAACTAGGCTTCTTATAATTGATTATGTCGCCTCCACGGCAACGGGACATTCGGCCGAAAAGGCTATCGAACGAAAAGACAAACGCCCTCTCCCTTTTCCCGTCGGTATTTCTCTTGTCTCGTACAGACAGACAGCTTACCCCGTGCCGTGACTCTTAGTTCTGCTGTTGGCGATATCGGCCCACTAAGGTTTGACATCACCATTGCACCTCGCGTGTCAAACTAACCTTTTTCTCCTTCAGGTATACTTCATGTACACCGTCAAGGTAAAGTCGGAATGTTACTGTGATTCGCAATTGGGCTGAGCACTACCAGTGGTTTGTTTTACAATATGTCATTATTCGGCCCGGTAAGAACCGCCTCTGTTTCCGCATTGCTCATTAACTTTACACCATTTTAGCTGTTTCAATAGCAGGCATCATCGCCCAAAGTTACGACGTACTTTGTGAGGCAGAAGGCTTCAATTGGCGATTCGCTTCTGTCTGGCTATCTGCTATCGACTTTGTTAGCATTAGGTATGCCTGTTCATCTTCCTGGAGTATATCTCATTAACGAACTTCACAGTGTAGCCCTCTACGGGCTTTTCATGTTCTACGGTCTTACCGCGGAGGAGCTCAAAGACCGCCGCCCGCTGGCTAAATTTTTGTCCATCAAGTTGATAGTGATGTTTACTTTTTACCAATCATTTGTGGTGAGCATGATTCGCCTTAATCCTCGGTGGCTATGTGATATTGATCCTTCTAAAAGTTCAGTGCAATGGAAGGAAGGGTCATCAAGGGTGATAAAGAACTCCGATTTGACATGCTACTTCACTGACTACTGATTTCAGCCACGAAGTATTGGACTGCCGCAAATATTGCCGACGGCCTGAACGCTCTGACTATCTGTATTGAGGTACTTTTCCCCTCTCCGTCCGTTTCTTTGACCTGACGTATGGGATGAAAGATGGTGTTTTTCGCCATATTGATGTGGTGGGCGTACACTCCCGCGGAATACTACCGAAAAGAAGGCACCCCGGCAACGGGCATCTGGCGACCCCTTTGGGATTCGTGCGTTGAACCGCCTTTCTGACTTCCGCAGCTCCTGACAATCCCAATAACAGAATCAACTATGGTAAATCACACATGACACAATGGAGCCCACTCTCATTGCCTTTGTAGCCGACTTCGCGCTTGAGATCATTGGCTCCTTCAAATTCTTTATTGATTATGTCCTGGGCAAGCCGTCCGCTCATGGTCATGGGCAGCGTTCGGAGGAGCAGGATTCACAGAGCCCGCCTAAGAAGAATTTTGCCGAAGCGTTCGGCATTTCGAGTACGCTGCGGGCGCCATCGGAGGTCCCGATTTCTGAGGAGTATATCACGTTGGATCCTAAGTCTTCTGATCGGGAATTCACCGCCCTTTGAGCACTCGTTGTTCAATGTCGGGTTTGGCGCTTGTTCGGGTTTAACGTTGCAAGTGAGCAATGCTGTGCCCATCAGTCATTCCTCCGAATATGCTCCGTGGCGGCGGGTTTCTTCGTTCGTTTTTAGACTGGACCTACCCTCTTATTTATACCCCATATGCAGATTTTTCAATATGAAGCGTCACGCGTGTTGGTCTGACGAGAGTGTTGCAAGCGGCATCTCAACAAATGGCCGGATCAATCTCATCGGTACGGTGAAGTGCTGACATCCCAAGTTTGACGATCTCGAAGTTGATATTACGAACCTTTCAACCAGCATCAACGATGCCTCAGTCGCACGATGACTCAGACCTGACACCGTTAAGCAGTCAGCTACTGTGATGCGTTGGCCGAGGAGCATGGGCGTTAAAGGCCGCACTCATTTCAATTGCGATCGATTCCCGGCCCAGGGCCCTCAGGCCTCATCCCGCAGGTTTCCCCACCCCGACCGTTCCCATCCGGTTGTCTACCCGGACATTTGTATTATCTGAACTCCAAAGTCGGGTTCTTATCATTCTTGTTTTTCTCTAGGACCCCTGAAAGCTCCCCCATGGACTCAAAATTCCGACTTTCTGTCCAGTCTCCAACATAACCGATTTTCCAACGGTCAGCCCAAAATAGCGTTTCTCACGGGCCAAATTTGGATTTGTTTACGGCTTTTCCAACACCCGTTTGTCCAAAATCGCCTTGATCGAAGTTGATTTCGTTAAATCTGGTCCCAAGTCTGCAAAAAAAAAACAAGACTCGCCCAAAATTTGGCTCCCGGTCGAATTTGTCTGGACCTTGACTCGGCCTTTTCACTGCCGACCCCCAAATCTTGTCCGCTTGGCACCTGGCCTAAGTACCCATTTTCCAGATTTCTGTTCAAGACCATCCTTCATGGGGACTTTCAGGGGTCCTATTTCTCTGCGGGGTTAAAGCGTATTCTCGCCATGTCGACAAATGCTCGAAAGAGGACAAGGCTTGTGGCGTTCCAACTTGCATGCTATTCGTTTCGACATCTATTTTGCCGCGTGCTCCCATTATGGCACCTATCGGGTCAGTACGTCGACAGGCATTCTTGGAACATCTCGTCTGCTATTCTCGCTATTAGTTAGTTTCCGAATCAGAATGGGTCTTCGGATTCAGCTGGCCACTCTTCACGCTCAAGCTCCAGCACCGATGTTTGTAACTCACAAAGATACTGTGCGTTCATACTTCGTAAACATTTCTGACACCCGCTTTAATGTAAACCACGTCTCCTAGCAGCCGCGTCCCCGCTGACAAATTTTGGAATCAAACCTCTGACAAAAGGGATCGTCCCAGTCCACACCCTTACTCACCCCGCTCCGAACTTTGAAGTTTAGTTCCGTGGGTCATCGGTAGGTATCGTTAAGATTGACATTCTCATATTTGCTCCGACTCAGACTCAATCTCTCTGATTCAATCTCGGTCGTAATCTTTACAGTGTAATAGAGTTTCCGCCCGCCGTTTTCGCTACCCCATTCGGCCGAGAATCGCCCTCAGACCCAAATCACAGGGACGTGGTCCCTTTCCACGTTCAGCCAGGTTCCTGCTGCCAGGTGGTAAACCCTTATTCACTCTCCAACTTCCCCCTGCAAGTTTCTTCCTGCAGTGACCTCTATCGTGATGGCGAGTGGGCCAGGACCTGAACAATACAGGTCTTACGGGGTCATTTAGAAAGGTACGTGAACTGAGCACCTGCGCAGGTCTCCTTCTAATCTGTGCGGATAGCTTTCCATTGAAACTTCACGCCAATTGCCGATTCAATCGCTATTTGGGGTGTCATTCGCACTCGAACCCACACTTCCTTTGAATGGTTTGCCTCATTTGATCGAGGATCGATGACTCCTTATAACATCCCAGCATGCCCTTCCTTTCTCGCTTTCACCCCCGCTCTACCCCAGATGACAATACCTACGATTCTTTCCCCACAGAACGCTTCGCCAGCCCCAAATTATGAGGCCCTGCGACTTCGGTTGTTGACGCTGCTGTCCATCTACGATCTCATTCCATATTCCATTTCGCATCCACCAGGAAGAGAAGAGCCGCTCGATATTACAAACGTCATTGACGCTCAATCCCTCCAGCGATGTCTAGCTGCTCTTGTGCAGCAAGGAGTTTTGACGCCAGAGGAGAGTCAGGCTTTTGCAAGAGCTTATCGCTGCACTGGGCAGGTGAGCACTAGTCAGCGAATGCTCGTCGTCGAGTCTCGCGTTTAGATTGATTGTTTCGTCGAATAGGACTCGATGCTGCGTAGTAATTCGAGTGGCCATACAACACAGCAACAGAGATTGCCCGGATTTGTAGGGTACTAAGCTGACGTGAGGCACGATCACCTCCCTTTGTCTCTCTCCGTTGATTACCCCCCAAGAGTCCCATCACCGCCTCTACGAGGCCTTCACATCAGCGTATAGCACATCAGTTTAATTAATAATATAGTGTGAAAAATTCTGGTCCTCGTACCCTCACCTCAGTGGAGGCAACTCAACTAACCCCGCTTAATTCCGCTGATAGCTTGGTAATTATGAGAAAGCCAACTAGTACGATTTGTAACCCACGTAATAATCTTTCTCTCAACTTTCCTTTATAAATAGCAAATTTGTGAGCGCTACTGCACGAGTCGTTCATTGCTGAGGCAATATGAGACTAAAATCGGAGTCGAGTTTCAGTGCAGTATGACGGGCAACTTCATATAAATTGTGGAACAGAAGCAATGCAAACCGACTTCGAGTGCAGGTTGTTCAGGCACCCTCATAAGTAAAAAAAATGCGTTCGACATCGGTTGGAGTTGCCCTTATTTCGGCGGCCATGGTGCGGTGTCCGGAACCAAAAAATGCTTGACTTGGATACTATATTCTGAAGGTAGTAATTCCATCAGTCCGAGAGTCCGAGACATTCCTTCTCAGAGTTTATGTCCATATTGGGCTGCATTTTAAGAAACCACACAAAAGTATATCTTGCTCCTACTACCCCTAAATGCCCTTGTTTAAATTAAAAAGCTGCACCAAAATATGAGACCTGCAGTATAGTATTAGTGAGTATAAATATCAGTGTGTAGAATTAATGGCATGGATCTGCATGAAAGGTGCCAAAAATTAAAAGAAACCTCAGCTGCATTGTTCCTATGCAAATTGGCTCTCAAATTCAGCACCATGGCTATGTCAACAATACTTTCATCCTTTAACCTTATCAAGTTTATAACAAAGGGATTTTATAAGGCTGTGAGCATCTTGAAATTTACATTAGAAAAAGTGCAGAAATATGAAGACAAGAGAAGTAAAAATAGAATGGAAGGTATATGAAAAAGAAATCAATGAAGAAGAAAGTTAGGCATCAATCCACATAAATTTTGTAAGTCACTGAGTCATTTTTTATTTCTGGGTGACAGAGCACAGTCAGAATTATACATAGAAGAGACAGAAGTAGCAAATATCCATGTCTATGATCAGAGGTCCATCTTTCTTTAACCACTCTTCCAATGGCTACACATTTACCTTGAATTTATATTTAGGCAGCCACATGGGACTTTTTTTACCTTGACTGAAATAAGTAACTGGTTCTAACAATGGAAGCATCATGAAATGCACCAGAACTCCTACTTTATAAAAGGAACTGGACAGTTAATTTATGTACTGGACTTGGACATCAAATTTTCATAACTGCATCAAAGGATGGGAAGACAGTTGTCAATTTTTCAAAATAAATTCTTAGAATCATTGGAATTAACAGATACTTCTCTCTAGCTATGATTTAGCACAACATTACTGGAGGAAAGCACCATTTTGTATGAATATGTCTAAAGAGAGAGAGCTCAACTTTATGAAAGAAAAGAAAGGAAAAGGTACAGTAAGAAGGTATTAAACTTAACACTTCAGCCAATTTCACATATACAAGCATAAAGTCCCATTGACCTAAGATAATGTATAAGACTTAGGGGTGTAGGGAACTATGGACCAAGTTTTTGGTTTTGATTCATTTTCGGAATTGGTTCCTGAGACACCTAACCATGGCCTCAACAAGATTCTCAGTATGTTAGTAGTGGGTTTTGTGGATTGTTGACCAGTGGGGAAAAAATCACATGGCAAGTGCAACCTCATGTGTTCTAGTTCAGGGGCTTTAGAGCTCAATAAAATTCTTGACATATTGTGTGAACACCATGTTTGTTGGAGGTAGGAAATGGGACAATTTTGGGTAATCCACATGGGTCACAGGTACAGGTCACAATAGCTTTACCCATGACCCTCAAAATGAGCCCAAGAATGTGATTTTTGGACCAAACCTGACTGAGATATAGCTGATTTTAGCTATTACTCAGTCATTTCTGGGCTGTTTTGGATGTTCTTGGGCTCATTTTGATGGGTAAACCTGTGGGGTTGTGGGTACAGGTATGGGTTACAGGAGTGATACCCATGGGAATACCTGTTCCACTGCCTAATAGGAGGTATCATCCTTTTAAATAGAACAACCCATTGTTAATCATATTAATTTACAATTTTTATCTTTGGGTTGTGTGTCATGTGAATGCACATGCATTACACATGATATTGACTGGGGAATGTCAAAGGTGTTTAAAGTTCAAATGACATCAACTGTGGAACTTTGAAGATGTCCAAAATCCACATGCCCTCAGGATTCCTGCTATGTTAGTAGTGGGGATTTGCAGTTGATACCCAATTTCTTTTTAAAACATGTGGATATGCACATGTTTAATGGTTCATATGTACACATGTGTGACCTCAACAGGAGCATCTGTTGGGCCTTGGCAGGTTAAAAAATGTGTATTTTATTCAGTCTATAGAGCTTCAAGTCAATACATGGATTTAAAAATAAATAAATAATATTACCATGCCAGACTCATGGATAAAATTTTGCTTACCACAAACTTCTGAGAACTGAGAGTTTACCACTGTGCAACAGCTGGGCGATGAGCAGCATGGTATATGACCATAATACCTCTGAAATCTTTGTGGTGTTAGATTCACAAAATATTCCAAAATGGAATTCTTTGCTAGCAGGCTTTTCAGCTTGCTGTCCTACAGTTATCTTCACATAACTCTAATTTTTGGAGTGTTTAGGATGTTCAAAAAATAGGTTTAATTATGGTGCAAACCCCTAAACACCACCCCTTTTGTGCAACTAAAATAGAAGGTTCAAATTTCCCCTGATTCCTTATTCCTTTGGTAAAAATCCTTCTTTTTGTGATCTGATCAGAATGTTCAGACTGATTATTATTTGGACAAAAACTGACTGAGTTATGTGGTTTTGGAATATTCCATATCACAAATACTATTCTGCAGTCACAGGTCATGGTGCCATGTCTGGAACGAAAAAGATCCCCAATTTGGACATAATTCTGAAAGGGGTAAGTGCCTGCACAGCCTTCTTCCTTTTCAGAATTTAAGCCCATATTTGGCATCTTTATGGTGTGACCACATGAATCTAGTGTTCGCAAGTTCAGTTCAGTCCGGTTTTTTGCCCCCAAAACGGGCAACCGTGGACCGCAACTGGTCTAGGACCGACCCAAATATTGCGGGG
>KN838683.1:86955-99980 GCA_000827195.1 Laccaria amethystina LaAM-08-1
GGTTCAGTTCGGTTCTATGGATTTTTTCGGTCCATAGGACTGAACCTGCAAACACTACTTGAATCACATGATGTCAGTTATAAACCACACAAAAAATAATATCTTGCTCCTACCACCTCCAGATACCTTCACTTAAGATAAAAAACTGTACAAAAATAGGACATTACAATGTCAGTCATAGAAAATATAAAGTTTGGTGGGAATATCCATAAAAAGGTGCTCAAAGTGAGAAAATGAGGTCAGTTGTCCTTTTTGAATTTTGTCAATTCCTGTTGCTTTTCAAAAATTCAAAACCTGACTATTTCAAAAATGATTCTTTCTTTAAGCCTCAAATTTTTGTAATAAACAACTTTTATAACAGGTATAAGCAGCTTGCAATTTATTTTACAAAAAGGGCATAACTGCAAGAAACAAAAGACTAACAATGCAATGGTGGCCTATTTACAACAGGGATATAAAAAAAGTGAGTATTGATATATATGAGTTTTAGAAGCCCTTGAGTCATTGTTATGTTTTTGCCATAACATAGATAGAATCAGCATCATAAAGAGGGGAAAAAGAAATAGCAAAGTAGCATCGGCTACTGCAATCAGATCTCCATTCTCCTTTTGCTACTATAACTATGGCTACATAATATAGACTGAAATTTTGTGTCTGGCTAGCCACATGGAATTTTTTTACCACAAGTAAAGCCAAGTAAGTAAGTTTAAAATAAAATGTACCTTGAAGGCACCAGACACTCTTGCACATGAAATAAAAATTAACAATCCATTTATGCAGTGGAGGAGGATGTTGAATGTCAGCATCCACATGAATCAAAGAAAAGATAGATGTTAATTTTTACAAATGACTTTCTAGAATAGCTAATTATACTTGAGCAGATGCTCCTCTCCACCCATAATTCAACACAAAATAGCTAGAAATAACCATCATCTCCCATGAATATTTTCAGAATAGGGACAGCTGACTGAATTATTTATAAAGAAGAGCAAGGAAAAAAATACCACAAGGAGGAATTGAACTCAATACATTAGGTAAAGTGACAGTAAGAAGGCTAAATTCCATTACACTAAATAGCTGTATAGAATTATAGGCAGTGGTCCACTGTGGACCGAGTTTTTGATCTTTGATTATTTTCAAAATTGGTTCTGGACATGGCACCATGGCCCAGTCACACAGTCTAGTGCATATTAGCCTTAAGTATTATAATGGCATAATCACATTGCTTGTGGAGCCAGCATTTGACCACCCCCAGAAAATACTTTAAAGTTTTGAGTTCACAGAGAAATTTTGGGAGGATGATGCAGAGGTGCCCTTATGCTTGCCCTTACTGGTGGATGTTTTGAAAGGAAATTTGATATTTTGCCAGCATACCACTCAATTTTGGTCCTTGTTATGTTGCAATAAAGATCCCAATGCTGTTGTATAAAAGTGGAATTTACAGGACTTTTTTTTTTTCTCACTAATTTGGCCATTGCACAAAAGTAGTAGTGTTTAGGTGTTTCACAGAATAAATGAGGAATACATATTACACTGCCAGTGCCATTTACCCAAGTATGGAAGGACTTCTGTGAATATATCAAATTATATACTTTACTTCACCAAGGTCCAAGGGGGTGCTGGGATTTAAATTAAAGACTGGATGTTGAAATTATTTTGAGTGAGACTTGGGCTGAACCAAACAGCCAATGTAATCAGGCACACAACTATTTTAGGAAATATGATGTCATCAACATGCCACCTTTCTTCCTTTCCTGCCTTGCAGGCTGAGCAAACCCATTTCTTGACCTCCTTGTTGAGCCTGATATGTCCTTAATGAAACTAAAATGAGGTTTAACATAAAATCCACATTGAGAATAGGACTAAACATGAGCTACTCACCCAGATCATCTCACATATTCTGCATTCAAGTTTGTTGTAGAAAGGTTATTTTAAGCTTAGGCCTGCAAAAATTTGGTATCCCAACTCATTTGTCAACATTTGATCCCATATTTGGCTTTTTCAAGTCTTATCTTATTTGTTAGCTAGTTTTTGGCTTCTATGTACATAGATAAAGCCAATATCACATGGGGCAAACAGGGTTCATAGCTTGGTAAAGAGGTCATAAAAAGCAGATAATAGTTAATTTTACATTAGTGCCAAAAATGCTCAATAAAGGAAATTCATTGTTATTTCAACTTTCCAGCCACAAAAAGGTGATACCATGTATATAAAATATTAATCATGATTCATTGGTGCAGGAATGATGGAGAAACAAATGCCATGAAAAAGAAAGTCCCTGCTTTACCTTGACAATAATGATGAGGAAAGTATTCAGTGTTACCACTTTGTAATGAGATTCCACATTTTTTTCTTCCACAACTTACCCTATTTGGCTTGGGTGATGAAGTTTTCCCAATACCATTTGGATGCTGAAAAAATTAAATACTGCAGAGAAAACATGGTTAATAGATCTGGTAATGCTCAAAGGATCTTTTTTTTGGCTTTACAGCATACATTGGTGTGATAAGCAATGCCTGACAAAGGGTTGGGAAGGTTAGCTAAGCAATGCCCAACAAAGCCCATTTCATTGGTGAGCATTTTGCCCTGCAACACCTTCATGTTTACATGACAAATCTGTCAGACTGGAAGGAAAGAAGTTCCTTTTCATGCAAAATATGAATTTTTCTTGAACCATAACATAATTTTACTCAAATCTCTGAGGAAGCTGACAAGAATTCTCAGTTAGGCAGTCACAAAAAAAAAAAAGGAATCCCACTACAACATGGAAGCACTGTCATGTCATTGAAAGGTCTTTCTAGCATGAAGGAACAGGAACAAAGAATTAAAATTATTTTGCAGGATCCCTTTGTCCAAGAGGGTTAATTTTAATTTCCTTTACTGCCAAGAAAGATCTTTGAATTATATTAAATAGTTTCCTCACCATTGTCACCAAGGTAAAGCAGGGTCTTTCTTTATCTTCCTTTCTGGGCAATTTTCTCAGTCATTCCTGCACCAACAAATCACCAATGAATATTTTACATACCCAATATTTCCTTTTTGTGGCTGCAGAGTTGAAATAACAATGAATATTTTTTATTTAAGCATTTCTGATACAAATGTGAAATTCACTATTTAACATAGTTATCTGCTTTTTACCACCTCTTTGCCAGGCAATGAACCCTGTTTTCCCCTTGTGTACATTCAAGCTCATGCATCCCAGAAGTTTTCTACGCAATCTCTGGGTCCTTTTTCAAAAAAAAAAAAAAAAACAATAAAAAACACAAAACAAGTTAGGGGCCTAGCAGCTGAACCAACCAGTCCCCAGTGCAAGGGGTATGCAAGAAATTTGTCAAGTATATGATGTTGGTTTATTTGTTTAAGGGACCTTAGACCCTCACCCCTCCCCTACTTCCAAATAAGGAAATAATGATATAATTTAATGATGAACAGGCCACATCCTGATGGTCTAATCCCATCACCCACAACATTTATGCACAACAAAGCCTGCATTTCTCATCACAGAACCAACCACCTGCTAGTCTTGACACCAGCCTTTATGGATATATACACTATTGGGGTGTAATTATATACTTATTACCTGATTACATATTTCAAACACAGAATTTCCACATTAGCCCCCCCTCCCAACACCATATGCCCCAGCAAATTTACCCCTTGCGCCGGTGCCCCCTTGTCATATCCTTCAATATATTAAACAGAATTCCTTTGTTTTTGATTAATGGAGGGATTTCGTAGGATCTTGTAAATACCATCGATCGGCTTAATCAACAACGTCCCTACTCTGCGCTCATAATTCGCGGTTGAAAAGAGGCCGAAGCGGGCCTTGCGGCTTGCCGCGCTATTTATGAACCGTAGAGCTCTGCGGCTTGCTGTGCTATGTACGTTTTTCACGTGACAATTGTGACTCAAATTTATTACAACCCTGTTTGGACGGTTATAGAACGTGCACTGCGACCGTCGCACAGCCTGGCGTCCTCGTGTTTGTTCTCTACTTGAACCACTGACCTAGTTCCAACATCGAAATGCCTTTGGCCATGAGAAGCAAACTAGCGCATAACACACCAGCTGTCGATTCGGAGCTGCTGAGTCAGGAGAAACCCGCATCGAAAAGACAGAAGACAGGTCTAGGTATGTCTTGACATCGTTCTCAATGGTCAAGACGCGTTTAAAACGCGTCGTGAACTCACTCCTTCATCGATCCGTCGCGATCTCCTGTTCTGAAGGATCCCAACACAATGTCGCCATTCGGGGTGATAGAATGGATGTAGATCCTGAGTATATTCATCCAGTGCAAGCGATTCATCCATCGAAGAAAGTTCGGGATTCGTACGACCCCAACAAGAACGTGCATTTGAAGGGCAGGAAACGATTCACGGCAGACCTCTCGGATATAAAGGAGGCATGCGGCGCTGGACTTGTTCTGCATGGCCTTAAACTCAAAAGTGAGTGAGAATTGATGTAATTTGAACGCATGCCAATGGGTCTGGTTAATATGTAGAGATTAGACCAGGAGAGGATGAGGGTTCTTTTGAAATTGTCGTTGAACAAGGAGGAAAACATGTTGTCTCCGCGAATTTTCTCGTTTCAGGTGAATTATGATCCGCGTTGTCTAGCCTGTTCTAATAGATCTCACGCTTGAGTAGATACCTCCGAATATCCGGGCAGCCACTCGCTATTCTGCTATTCACCTGACGCCGATATCTCATCTCGGCTTCAGAGAATCATTGACGCCATGGCTGAGCAGCTTCCGCGCCCAATCACAGGAACAATCGAAGATTTCACCGCTTCCGTAGCGAGGGCGATTGGCGTCAGCACTCAAGTGGAATCTACAGCTCGTAAACATGATACTACCGATGAAGAGGATGAAGCACAATCGGGGGATGATTATGATGACTATGATGACTATGACGAATTTGATGTTGGTTCGGCGAAAGTCGAACCTAACACTCTCTTATCAAAATTGCAAGAGTACGTTTGTGTACCTTTTGATCTTCCGCACATTTGTCACTTTTTAGCAGGAATTTTGTTGATATTGTGGCGACGGAATATCGCCCAGGGTTTATTCGACTCGGTGGAGACGACTTTGTTCTTTCAGTTTCTCTTCCGGTGATTACTTTGACGAACTCAATTCCGCCTCGTGCCTTGATGGCCTGGGACCGCCGTCTTCTCTCTCGTTCTCAGCATCTAACTCTTTTGATATCGGGTTTTCGAGGTGTATATCCGGTGATCACGGCTGACGGCACCTATACCTCGGCTGCGCACATGATTGGCGCTACTCTCTCCTTCAAGGTCGGCCTCAGTCAGAGGTACAAGCCGGGTAAAGATCAAGTTCAGGAGGCGGTTCGGAGACATGGCTTAATCATACAAGATGCCGAGGATGAACTGCGTCTCCAGGCGGAGAAGCTGGCGCAGCAGCAGCAAATGTACGACTGGGACATTGATACACCTATGGACCTTGCTCCAGAGAGCGTCGAAGAAGAAGAACCGGAGGAAGATGAGGGACGCTTCGACCGGTTTAGCTTAAGCAGTTCGCTTGAGTCTCTGATCGACCAGGCATTTCTCAAGGTTGTTCAGCTGCGGAGGAAGTACGCTCTTGGGTGGGCGGGCGCCGAAGTCTTGTTGAATGAAGTAGAGAAGTCCCAGATGAAGCCGGAGGACGTTCTACATTTGAAGAAACCGGTGATCTGCGAGTATGGTTACTTCGTCTCCACATTTCTGACCTTGCTACGCTAGGCGATCCTTGAGGCTGACAAGGCAGAGATCAAACTCGCTAGGACAACCCAATTACCTCACGACCCTCTGGCTGGCCTTGGAAAAGATGAGCCTATCAATCTGCCACTTGCAGCGTTCTGCTATCTGATTCGTCGCCTTGCGGTATGTGTATAATTTGGTTTCGCTATATCCGGGTTAAATATTCGCCTTAGCTTTGCACACGATATTGTATTGTGTGCCACAACAAACTGGATGTCGACTTTGAAGCTCTGAAGCCCTATGTTTGCGATTCCAAGTTGTGCTCGTACCAGTATTACCTTCTAAATCAAGGCCCTTCATTGGAGGTAAGTTTTAATGTTTGTCGTCATTTTTCGTTCCTTAATCCGAGACTAGTATGAAATTATACATAATCCAAGAACAGTAGATCTCCTCGTTTCTTTGGCGTACACTTCAGCAGCTGAGGGTGCTATGGAGAACCCTTTCCCTATCGGGATGGGGTTGCGCGTACCGCACCCATCCCAAGCAGCACCTGCGACTTCAAATACCCCCACTACCACTGTCACCGGTTCTTATGCACAACAGTACCAATACTTCGCTAGTGGACAGCAAACCACGACCCTTGAACCGAAGCTTATAGAAGTTGATGAAGATGGCCTTTGCGAATTCGACCAGATGGATGGCGTTCAGGTAACTCTCGCCTGTTTTTCACTCTATGATGCTCGACCATTTTTTCGTGTAGATGAGGGGGTGTATCGCCAAGCTCATCGATAGTCTTCCTTCGGTATGTCTTGCGTCGCTTGTGGTCTCTTTCATCATATATAATATTTTTTCAGGTGGACGATATGAAGAGACATCTTGAGAGGAAAGTAAAAGCTGGAAAATCAAAGCCAAAATTGAAGGAAATCAACCCTTTAATTTTGCCTGCAGCGTGGTCTGTACTCCGGTGGTAATTCACTTCTCACTGGAAACGTTGAGATCTTTTTAACAAGAGACGTCAGGTGCGTTGCTTCATGCACGGCTTACATTGAAGAAATCACTTCGGGTGAAGAGTTGATCAAAAATTTGGGTCAGAATTTTTCTCCGTTGCACCTCATTTTTCATCTGATATCCGCCAGACCCGAATTGGCGACAGTTTCGACTGAGCGTGGGGGCGCCCGATGCGGAAGCCAAGTTCAAAACCGCGATAGAAGAGGCAGTTAACTCTGATAAGCAAGCCGAAAAGTTCCCCGTCCTTTATGTCAGTATATTTACCATCCCATCCTTGCGGTACTGATATCCGTATTTAGGCGTTCCACGGTTCTCCACTCAGAAACTGGCATTCCGTAAGCATCATCCATTCAGCCAAGTAATCTAACTCATTCTGGGAAAGATCGTTCGTCACGGCCTCTGGTACAAGTCAGTTGCACATGGCCGAGCGTACGGGGACGGTCAGTTTTCTTTTCACATGTAATCTATGATCAAATTTAACGCAAAATTAGGTGTATACCTTGCGAAGGATGCGCAGGTATCCATGGGCACCTATGCGCAGCCTGCCCGGTCTGCATGGAGTAAAAGCCAAACCAGCCCTACCAACTGTGTAGCATTAGCAGAAGTTGTAAACTTGCCAGCCAAATTTGTAAGCTGCAACCCATATCTTGTGGTAAAGGACACGCATTGGATCATGTGGTCAGTCGCTTATTTATTGACTTGTTGATATAATAACTCTCCAATAGCCGCTATCTGCTTCTTAAGGGCCTCAACGACTCGGATGGACTCACCATCGCCCCGGAACCAAAATCCAAACACAAAGCGAAGAAGTATCAAATTCCGGTCGTTAAACTCGATCCTACACATCCTACAACGGTAGCTGGGAAATCTATTGAGATTCCAGACCCCTCCTACCAAATCAAACACCTTCTCGACGCGCGGGCTGCAGACTTCGTTCTAGAAGACCCAGACATGGAGGACATGGCGATCTTCCAAATTGATTCTTCTGAAGCGACAACGTCCGAGGCTATTGTCATCGATGGGAGTGACGATGAAGATTTTCGCGTCCCCGTTTCCGCTCCGGCGAAAGCCAAAGTGCCTATTATCAGACCCAAGAACGATTGGAAGCACGACGAAAAATGGGTCAACAGCGTCGTTGAGAACCTCATGCCTCCGCCATTCGAATCGACGCGTAGCTCCACAGCGGCGGTTCAGAGAGAGCTGAAAACCATGTTGAACGAACAGGAGATAGCGCCATGTTTACGAGAGTTGGGTTGGTACATGCCGCCCAACCTCGTTGGAGACAACCTTTTCCAGTGGATTGTTGAGATGCACTCTTTTGACCCAAAGCTGCCGATCGCGAAAGACCTGAAGGACAAGTAACTCCGTTTTCTTTTGTCCCTTGGAAATATCTAACCATGACCGCTTTAGGAAACTCAACTCGATTGTTTTCGAGATACGTTTTCCGCCCGCCTTTCCAATATCCCCTCCGTTTTTTAGAATTATCACGCCTCGTTTCCTACCATTCATCCAAGGGGGAGGAGGACACATTACTGGAGGTAAGCAGATTTGTCAAAATATAAGAAAAGTTCTTCCCCCGCCATCACAGGTGGTTCAATTTGCATGGATCTGCTTACCGCAGATGGTGAGTCGTCTTTCCTTCTAAACCAAAGTAGCTCAAGACGAAATGAATTGCAAAAGGCTGGCTCCCCAGTTACAGGTACGTGATCTTTCAGATGGGGCTTGCATATGGTTCCTGAACATCGATTAGTATCTCTGCCGTCTTGCTGCAAATCAAGTTAGCCATCTCAAACCTGGATCCGAGGCCTGCACGTCTAGCGAACAATTGGAATCAGTAATGAATATTTCTTCTCGTTTCGTTGCTCTCTTATGCTGCTCTCCAGGCCCTACAGCGTCTCTGAATCGCTTGTTGGATTCAAGCGAGCAGCCGCTACACACGGATGGACGGTGCGTGTATTTGTTGTGAAGGATTGTCCTTCAGCTCTGGTCTAATCTTTGACTGGGTAGGTACCTGTTGGGATTGATCGCCTTGTTCGCTGACCGCGGCTTATCTTTTTTGATTGTTCTTGTCTTTTGTCTCAATTTGTACAAATTATGCAGCCTCTAGTAAACATTTTACAGTTCGATTTCAGTCAGGGCGTGCCAACAACGTCACACTCCCCCAATCGGGACAGCGAAACATAGGATAAATCAACGACATATCGGTGTGTCGAACAATTCCATTGTTCGACACCCCGGAACGTGGTGGGCCGATGACTCAATTAGGGTGATGGATATTTTCACCCCGCGCGGTAGCGCGTTCTCAGTTAGGTTAGGGGTTTAGATTTAGTTAGGGTTAAAGATATTTTTCTCCGACCCGCGCGGTAGCGTGTTCTCGGTTAGGTTAGGAGGTTAGGTTAGGTTAGTTAGTTATTAGGGGGTTAGTAGGGGCTCGAGAACGCGCGAGCTGACTTAGGGCAATGGCACTTTGCCCAGAGCAATGGCGGGATGCGCCTCTCAGACCCACTGGGTACCCAATCGAGCTATTGTATCATGTATGTAAGGTTGATGTAAGGCTGCGTATTTCAAGTGCGACACTGCTGGGTGTGTCAAACTGTGTGTCGAACCTTCTCTATGTGAACGTCATGTGTCACAAGCCATTCTCCTTTTTGGGAGTGTGATGCTCACCCTTCAAACCTTACGTAATACGCGTCACGCCCTGATCATCAGCAATTATCTAACGATCTCTCCCATTGTGCCCTCCCATGGTGATTGCCTCTCTTGTTAGACTAAATACACTGCTCCGAGTTAACTCTTTCTGTTGTAGGCGAGCAAGGGGGCTCAGAAGCCCGATGCATCTACCTTGCCACCAGATACCCTCGGTTTTGCGCAACGCATGTTCAATGCTGCTCGTACAGGTGATTCAACGCTCTTGTTATCCGCCATCGACGCTGGACTTCCCGTGAATCTTACGAACGATAAAGGTGACGTCTCTTCTTTATGATGAACTACAAGCATTTACAAAGACCACAATCAAGTTTAGGCAACACATTGTTGATGTTGGCTTCATACGCTGGCCACGCAGACCTCACGGAAGAGCTCCTAAATCGGGGCGCTGACCCTAACCGTATCAATGATCTTGATCAATCCGTGATAGCTGGCGCCGTGTTTAAAGCACATAATCGTGTGGTTCACCTCCTGGCCGCGAAAGGAGCCGACCCGCGTCTTGGAACACCAAGCGCCGTACAAGCTGCACATATGTTCGGCCGAGCTGATCTCATGGAGGTTTTGGGCGTAGTGGATGGTGACATTGGTGCAGAGGTTCCTACACCCCTAGCAATGTACCAAGTTAAGCAGTAAAGTCAAGTGTCACTCTCCAAACAGCGCGAGCCCCAAGTTTAAGGGGAATTACGAGTCCTTCTCGGTAAGCGCAAGTGTAGTTGGAATATAATTTCACAAATGTTAGATTTGCGAGGGTGAGGCTCCAAACGCTTTACGTCGGGGTCGATTTCGGCTCTAATTGCCAAATCCACCAATCCGGGCCAAGCTCCCTTTTTCTAACTCCGGTCCCTTGCGGGTAAACACAAGATTGTACTTAGGTGCGTAATTTATGCATGTACATAATCATGTCACCTTTCTCTCATGCTAATCCCATGGAAAAGAAGGTCCCTCCCTTCTTGTCAGCGGCGTACAGAAGTCGAGAGGCTGAAAGAGCAGCTGCATTGACGCGCGAAAATGATAATGGCCTGATGGACGAGAATTATAGTGACGCCTGAGCTTACTTCTCAATGATTGTATGTTTGACTTTCGATCTAGTGGAACTCTCTTTACCGTCGAGATGGATGCATTGATGACGCCACTGCAAGAGCGCTATGATGCGCAATCGGCGCAACTCACCAAACTATCCGAGACGAATCGCCTTCAGTGCATGGAGATCAAGGAGCTGAAGGAACTGGCAAGGAATCTCACGAGGAGGGAGCGGGAATTTTAAGCAGCTCATAAGAGGCTCTTAAAGGAGCTTGACTTCCTCAAAGGAAGGCTATGTCCAGACGGAAAAGATATTGTTATTAATCGGGAAAGCGATGTCCTCGCTCCTCCGGCCGACGGGGGATGGGAGAAGCCGCTGCCACCCATTATCAAGAAAACACATTCAGAAGAGGAGGTAATGGATCGGGAAGCGACTTTGAAGCCGTCAGATATGCCTGAAACGAGGCTTCACGAACCGATCCAATCGATCGGGGACGTGGTTACAGAGCTCCAACTTATAAAGTCGCAAAAGCGGAAACTCTCTTGGAATTACGACACATAGAGCGTAACGAGATCGAGCAGTCAAATGGGGCATGCAAAATCGAGTATAACACGCTGAAACGCAAAATCATTGAATGCAAGGAACTCTGGGAGTTTGAGAAACTATGGGCGGGGCGGATACACTTTCAATGGAGGATGTGATGCATAGCCTCGACTATTTGAACTTGAAAACATTCGAAGCAGCTTCCGCAATGGTATCAACGATGGCGTGTTACAAGGGCAGACAAAGATATTTGGGCCAAGATTTGATGGCGACTGTCGACAAAGCGAAAAAGATCGGGAGCTACACTTTGTCTTTGGAGGGTGCAGATCACACAACAGCTATCGCGCAGATCGTCCTCCAAACTGCCATGGTGACATTGTCCGCATCCCTTATTCTGGCATGGAGGCCTGGAGACGAGTCTGCCAATAATGCATTACAGCACACCTATGACATGATCCGTGCTTCCGCTGGTGAGGAAACACGACTCTTGAATAACCGAGCTTTCACAGGAATCAGTGGGTTGCCGGAAAATGGCGCTCCTTAGCTCGCGCAAAGCCCATATCCATGACGCGCGAAGACTTGAAAGATATTGTTCTGAAAATTCAGAGTACATCAGCAAAACCTGATTTTCACACGTAGACAGGCACAGCGCTTCCCCTGACATTATAGTTTCCCATAGTTACACGCCAAGCTTAGCTAGATGCCCTAGCGCCCCACAGTGCCCCACAGCACTGTATGGGTGTAAGCTCAAGCTATGCAGCGCCACACAGACTTGGGTGGTTACTATGGGGTGCTATAGAGGGGTCTCCATTTTCTATCCAGCCCTGATAGGGAGTTAAATTCTTCTGCAGTATTAGATAGCATCAATAGGTTGGCAGAAGGCTGTTTATACTTAGACAAAGAGTAGTAATCGTATTGGCAAGGATACAAAGTGTCTAACTTAATGCCCAGAATAACTCCTTATCAAAGTACTTATTCAAGGAATACTCGGAACTGTACACTGTGCTGTTTTGAGCTGTCAGCGTTTTATTTGCGATGTCACCAAAGCGAGGAGCAAGGTCAACTAAGGCGCGAATATGATGGAGGGGAAGAATGTCACCAATTATTCTTTTATCCGCTCTCTTCGCCCTTTTCAGGATGTACAGTGAGGAATATGGATCGGGAAATGGTCCTTTAGCAGTTCTTGAACCAGATATTGATTGATTAACCTGGGGCACAATATCAAAACGCTGAACGTAAGCCAAAAACTGATCTGGGATATGCTGCATTGCCAGAGTTGGGACAATACGAAACACCACTCGGACATCAACAACAGTGTGACCTAAATAATTGGCTGTTCAGAACATGGTTGGAGATACAGGCCAAAGGAATCAACAAATACCTTTGAGGCCGCTCTGAGGCCATTTTTCAGCAGGATCAACATTTGCTATAACAGAATCATAGTGGCCTAGTGGCCACTCAGGAGATGGTGGGTACGCATTGACTGTGTGGGCAACCAAAATGCCATGAGGTGCATGGTATTCTTTTGTTTGAATTCGGAGCTGGTTCCAGACTTCAAGATAAAGAAAGGGAAGAGCACATGTGTCGCCTGATAATCGTCGGCCTCCGATAAGAGTGGTAGAAGACTCCTCTGTCTGGGAGATTCTTCGTCCATAGTCCCCTAAGGCAGGTCGGAGATCTGGAAGGTTGAACAAAGTCGCAACATCATCGACAAGCATGCGTTTAAAGCTGGGATCACGGGTCAGATGGAAAGTAGAATTTGGTGAGGATTGGTGTGTTCTGTGAGGGTGGGAAGCATTCGGAATCTGACCAAGCTTAAGTTGAGACGCAATCTTGAAATAATCTACTATAGGTCGCGTGGAGCCAATAAGTGGTGACACAAAGTCTACATTGGCGAGAAGGTCAGCGGTGGTACTGATATTGAAGTGACTTTGTTCTCCAAGTTTGTCAACAAAGGTGTCTGGATCTGGAATAACGTTGTCACCTCGAAAGTCCAATTTAGACTCACGAATACCTGTAGCTAAATCAAAATCACGTAGCTTGTCCAAGCGGT